>JAULBZ010006492.1:0-12344 GCA_032360805.1 Neoturris breviconis | reverse complement strand
GTCGTTGGTTTCTTTGTAAAGTACAACCATTATCGAATGGTACGAGCGTCAGGAAGGGATTTATGTTACATGATATTGTTTGGTATTTCCTTATTGTTTTTGTGTCCATTCCTTTTCTTAGGAAAACCATCTATGTCGACATGTTTATTAAGAAGTGCACTCCCTGGTGTTGGTTTTCTATCCTGTTACGCTCCATTGTTCTTAAAAACCAACAGGATTTATCGAATCTTTTGTCATGCAAAAAAGTCTGTTTCTCGACCATCTATGGTAAGCTCAAGATCATTATTGTTGGTCTCTTTTGGCATTGTCGCGGTACAGATTTTGCTAGTTGGTGTATGGTTTGTGTCAAAAGTCCCTGTACCTGTACCAACCATTTCAAAGAACAAGGAATATATTACAATGCATTGCCGTGGAGATTCCAGTCCGATCTTGCTGCTTTTGAATGTGGCTTTAAGCTTCATGTTTATGATCTCCTGTACCGTGTTGGCGTTCAAAACAAGACATTTTCCAAAGAACTACAACGAAGCAAAATACATTGGTATAACATTGTATATTACTTGTGTAGCCTGGTCAGTATTTCTACCAGCATATTTCATGATACCAGAGTCAGACTTTGTACGAGAATATTTCATGAGTGGAATTTGTATTGTGATTGGATACATCACTCTGTTTGGTTTGTTTGGACAGAAAATTCGATTGTTGATGTGCCAACAGAACTTAGACAATGAGAATTGCAATTTACCAAACTGGTGTCCTAACTGCATCGATTGTAAAGGAAATGGTGATGTTATGATGGCTCGACCGGGTGAGAATGGCAATTTCGATGATAAAGCAAATACTACTGATAATAATGCAAATACCAATATATAAGAAAATCACGGTCAAACAAAACACAACGTGATAGAGTACTAAATGCGGATCATATAACTACGTATTCGGACTCTGTATTACCTTATATGGTCATACACACTCCACGTACAGAGTTGTACGGGTCAGCATTTACCAGTCTTTCACACTGTGAAATATGTTAAGCACAACATGAAAGATTGTCCAGTATGGTTTTTAATATCGCCGAATTTGGACCTTGTTTTGCTATATAGCTACGGCAATACGCAATCCGTTTACGGTGATATTCGGAATTTTATTCGGAAGTATTCGGACAACCGTATTCTTGCACATTGTGATTCGGTCGAATTTGTTTCGACATTGTTTGGCCATGGTGTAAAGTAAATGTGAAAAATGGTGTAAAATCAACGGTCTTAAAATCACGGGTGTGGTAAAATTAACGGTCGTTGATTAAGTACTTTACTTTACAGGTAGCTAGTATTTGAACTGTAGAAAATGTAGTAGAAAATCCACAAGTAAACTGTACATAATTGGACGTTTACTCAACGCAAAGAAAACGTGGATGGAGAAAACTGGAGATATTTATTATTCTTGAATTTGTAGAAAACAAAACTTCGGTAGAGGAAGTAGAAATATTTAATGGAAAAAATTTATTGATTACATCCTATTAATAGCACATTTTTGGCTTTTTATCTAAGTTATCTATAAGTGAAAATTCGGAATTTATGCTTAAATTCTACCTTCAAATATTAATATGAGAGCTTGTAGCCACGAACAACATTTGATTCAACATGGCAAACATTTCATGCTGAATGAAATATTGAGCAAGTTTTTCATAATGTGGTCAACTTTGTCCCATGGACTTTTTTCTTTCTTGACGTACCATTTAAAACGTCAAGAGAGAGAAGTCCAGCGGACGAGGCTGGATGGTAAAAAACTGGTTTGATGAGATTTTCGTTCGGTTTGAAATATTTGTCTAACATTTCTTTCATGTCAGCCAACATTCTAACGTGTTTGATTCGGTCGTCTTACATGTTATTATTACAAACGTATGGGATAGTTGGATGGGAAATGTTGGATGGGAAACTGATATATTTAAGAGAGTTCTACATCGTTCCGGAGATTTCTTGCCTTATCGCTGCTCTATGTAGTTCGAAAATGCTAGAAGCCCTCGGAACGAGATAATAATATGACTATTACGGTTGATTTTCATTAGGCATGTGATGTCAATTTCTAGTAATGGAATGAATGTCTTCTTTTCGCTTACGCTCGGAGTTTTCCGTCTAATGGAAGTCAATCTATAAAAATATCAATCATATTTCAAATGTGATTTTGTTTCATTGTTGTTGTAGAAATATTTCAGACAAATGTTAATAATAAAAACTCGCTTATTCATTGTTATTCGTTGTCATATTTATTTCTGGAAGATTTTGTGTTAAATATGATGAAATAATGATTCTACAAATTTTCTTGCGGCTCAGAGTCTTATTTCAATAAATTTTGCAGTTTATAGAAATAAAAACAAAACAGAAAAAAATATTGTGAATTTCCTTGTGTTACTTCAATTAATTTATTTTAGGAATATTTAATGATGTCATTGACCATTTCTTAATTTTTAATCCTTACATATATTTTGCGGTTCAATAACACGAATATCCAAACGCAATTTCTTGCTTGCTTTTTGTAAGGTATTCACAAAGAACAAACTTATTTTACATTCCATTCGCAGCGAATAACCCTGTTATGATTTTTGTTCAGTCATGATATAGTCTGACATAGCTTTAGTCTTTATGAGTTAACACTGTCTTTTATAAATTCTATGACTGTATATATACATTGCAAATCGCAATTGCACTTGAAAGTCATGCTTTCATGATATAAATAACCCCAAGGGTCATTAAAAAGTGCTAATGAGTCTCTTGATTACTCTTAAACTCAAATACATTAGTAAGCCACTACCCACAAAGTACTAATGTTACAAGTAAAATGTGAAGGTAATAATTTTTAATAATCCCCAGACAATACTTATACTTGTCATATCTTTAAAATCAATATCATTATAAACCCTATTAGTCCTTATGTCAAAACTTTCAAAGAGATTTTATAATAACATCACCACCAATGACATGAAGCAAATTACATTTCGTTTTTCGTTTAAGGAGTCAAAATAGTGAAAACCATACTTTTAGGTTTTGTAAATGAAAGCAAAATCCATACTTATTAGGCTTTGTAAATATAAGTAAAACCCATACTTTTTAGACATGGAGAACGAAAGTGAAAATCATACTTTCTGGCTTTCTAAATGAAAGTAAAAATCATACTTTTTAGGCTTTGTAAATAAAAGTGAAAACCATGCTTTTTAGGTTTTGTTAATGAAAGTGAAAACCATACTTGTTAGGTTTTGTAAATGAAAGTAAAAACCATACTTTTTAGACTTGGAGAACGAAAGTGAAAATCATACTTTCTGGCTTTCTAAATGAAAGTAAAAACCATGCTTTTTAGGTTTTGTAAATGAAAGTGAAAACCATACTTGTTAGGTTTTGTAAATGAAAGTAAAAACCATACTTGGTAGGCTTTGTAAATGAAAGCAAAAACCATACTTTTTAGGTTTTGTAAAAGTAAGTGAAAACCAGACTTTTTAAGTTTTGAAAATTAAAGTGAAAACTATACTTTTCAGGTTTTGTAAATGACAGCTAGAACCATACTTGTTGGCTTTGTAACTGAAAGTGGTTACTTTTTAGGTTTTGTAAATGAAAGTGAAAACCATACTTTTAGGTTTTGAAATTGTAAATGAAACCCATACTTTTTAGGTTTTTTAAATGACAGTGAAAAACAAACTTGTTAGGCTTTGCAAATTAAAGTGAAGCAACCGGTCTCTGCGGAGGAGAATAGGGAAGCAAATAAATCATCTATACTTTTATCCTCTTCTATTAATTTATTTCCTTCTCAAAAACGCGCACATTATAAACATATATTTACATAAATTATCTAAACATATCTGTAAGGCCTATCTCAAAATTCATGGTGACGAGAAGAATAACAATTGGTTGGTTTATTCATACTGGCCTCAGTATCAATTGCAAGCTCGATGATATAACCTAGTGGACAAAAACTTGTTCAAAAGCCGCAGTAAAGACGCTAGAAAAGCGATTTTCAATGTTGATCTACAATCTTGGAATTCAATAACGGACATTTAAGAAATTTTGACCAACAGTACACGCCACAAGTAAAACAAAAATGTTGAAAAGAACCACAAAAAGTTCCTAGAAATTTATCGAGTGGACTTTTTGCAAACTTGACGAATTCTGTTGTTCCCAGCAGCCTACAATCCCTCGCATAAATATTTGAGACAAGGTGAAATTTGTGCAAAAAATCAGAATTTCAACTTACTGCACGGAAATTCGCATTTTTACCAAGAGCCTGGATACTAGGCTGCTAGAAGCAACAAAATTTGTCAAGTTTGCAAAAAGTCCACTCGATAAATTTCTAGGAACTTTTTGTGGTTCTTTTCAACATTTTCGTTTTACTGTGGTGTGTATTGCTTGCTAAAATTCGAAATCCATGTGAGGGGTTGTCGTACCCAGACTTTTGGAATAAATTAGGATTTTCGTGCCAATCGTCTTGCTAATCAAATTTACAGAATTTTTGTCTAAGTTGAAATTTCGAATTTCTTCAAAAATTTCACTTTGTCCATAGTATATTTGGACAAGATTGTAGCGCCTTTTACTGACAACTTTTAAAAAATGTTTCACCACTGGGAACCTACTTCTTGTCATATTTCAGTTATCTTACGTATTAAATGAAAACGTTTTTCGTCATATAATTATTGAAAAAGTTCTTGGTATAACCTTGTATGAAATAAATTATATATATTATATAAATGTCAAGAAATGGACAATAAAAAATATCTAAAATCCATCCTCATTGTACGATGGGCGTATTCTAAAATGACGCAAGCGTTCCAGCGGGCACGTCGAGCACTTACAGGGACTGTGTTAGAACAAAAATTACGCCAGAGATCATATATGAAGGCGTAATTACTTACATCTGATCAACAAAATTACGCCCATAGATCATATATGAAGGCGTAATTATTTACATCTAATCAACAAAATTAACGCCCAGAGATCATATATGAAGGCGTAATTATTTACATCTGATCAACAAAATTACGCTCAGGTTTCATATATAAAGGCGTTATTATTTACATCTAATCCACAAAATTAGCGCCCAGAGATCATATATGATGGCGTTATTATTTACATCTAATCAACAAATTTACGTTCAGACTTCTCAACATGATGCCAAGTAAATTTTTTCGCCTATACTACCTTATCGATAAAAAACTCGACTAAAAGTGACTAGATTTTCCTTAGACGACTAAATTTTCTGCCGACTTTTTCTAAAACGACCTGTGTTTAGCTGACGTATTTTTTAGCTGACCTAAATTTGAACACAGTGAGGTAGATGATTATCAAAAATAAATCTTCGTTAGGTGACTAAATTTTTAACGACTAATTTTAACGCCGACTAAATTTTACACCGTTTTCTTTTTTACCGATAAGGTATATGTGTACGGCGCTAAATTCGAACGTCCATTAGGCGAATTTGTTCGCAGGAATTCTAAATGAAGCTCTGTCATGTGACGTCGCTTTCAACAGATTATACTTCATACTTTATGTGTACTTCATTTACAAATCGCGCGAACAAATTCGCCCAGTGGAGAGTTAAGGGAGCGTCTGAAATGTTTCCATCAGAGTACTAAGTCGACGTTCTTGCAATGGATTGTTTTGTTTGTACCAAAGAAACCACTTCATTGTAAGTTCGGTGACATCATTCTGTGCAGTTTTATTTTAATTTCAGTTTCTTGAAAGCTTTTAAAAAGTTTGTTTTCGGCATGTCATGTCCCAGTGAGCAATTCAAAGTCAGACGTAGTTCCCGCATCTTTACTGTGGACTTTGAGCAAGTATTTGCCCACTGGGATTAAACTGACCCGTAACGTCACATCGAGGTTTTCTTAAAGATATTCTTCTTAATATGATAAAGCATACGATCATTTTCTAGTTAATCCAACTTCTGGATATCGTCTTTCTCGCGTGTTCATCTTGTGGAGCAGCAATTACTCCTCTACCATTAGTCATGTCTCTCACCCATTCGTTGCAGAATTAACGGCTTTAATTAACGTCGCTGCTTACCGGGTAATGTGACGGACGTCATCGGACGCATAGCTAAATAGACATATTAAGAATCACAGCGTGAAAGACAACCGAATACAGTAAACCCAGTCGGCAAGAACCTGTTCAAAGTTAGCAAAACAACGTTAGAACGTTCACAGAACGTTGTTCTGACCTTTTTTTGCTGACTTTAAACAGATTTTTGCTGGCTGGGAAGATTGATTTTCACTAGGTGATACGTTCGCTACGAAAGCCAAGAGATACGGCTATGAATGCCTTCACATACAGAATGAATGTGGATCGCAGTAATTCTCAGTGAGCAAAAACTTGTTCAAAGTCCGCAGTAAAGACTACTACTGACTTTGGATTTTGCCCACTGGGTCACGATGTACTTCTTCGTTCTAGAGTAACTCCCTCCAGGCACACAACGTCGGATAAATGTCGAAGAAACAACGTCAATACGACGCTGCGACGTGGGTCTTGCATACCTGGGTCAACTGATGCTTTAGTTTCATTTTTATCCCGATGTGAATGTAGAACAGATCTGTCATTTGTCAACTGAACTTTTTGCTCTTGAATTGCAACTGTTGAGCTAAAATTAAAAGAATTATCACAGTAACTACGGAGGAGAGAAACAGAGTTATCAACGATCTATGACAGGTGACGCCACTTAGACCAGTGTAATGGCTTCATTTAAAATTCGTGCGAACGAATTCGCCTAGTGGAAACTTAAGGGGTAAATGGCCGATGGTAGCTACGCTCTTGAAAGTGGGTGGGCCATGATAGTGACTAGAGGAGGATCCACCATGGTTGGGTCCGACGGGAAAGATTTTCGAAATTTGGTACTCTAGATTGACTATAGTAGTATAAACATCATTCGAAATATCTGCAAAAACACTCTTTTTTAAAAAACATGCTTCTCAAAAAAAGGGGCATGCTCACCCGTGTTTAAAATATTTTAACCAATCTCGTTCCCAGGGCTACTTGCTTTCTTGAAATACGGAAGAGCTCTTCCGTATTTCGAAAAAGCAAGAAGCCCTGGGAACGAGGTTGTATTTTAACAGTATTTTTTTTTTTTCTCAATTCTTTGCCCACTGGGAAAATGTACGTGTCCGAACCACCACAAGTGTCGAGCCTAAATTTTTATAGGTTTCATTCAGCAATGCGCAAAAAAATGTTCAAATACCACAGTAAAGACGCTACAACAAGAAAAAGTTGTTTTAGCGTCTTTACTGCGCGGACTATGAACGAGCTTTTTTTACATACAGGGCATAGTCGTTAAATTATTTATGGGTAAGTTTATGGATGGGCATACAATGGACAAACAGTATACGTTATCGTTTGACCACGGTGCACTCTGAAGTAAGAAATAACATACTTTTTGTATACATAAAACTCTTCAAGATATATCTACATGTTCTCTAGCAAAAAAAAATGTACAAAAAGTGTTTGGAATTAGACCAAATAATCACTGTGGAGGAGTTATTTTGAGCAAATCTCTTTTCCACAGTGATTAATTGTTCTTATTTCAAACACTGAAAATATATAACAGAACTACAAATTGTCGACTCGACTCAAAACTTGTTCAAAGTCAGCAATAAAAACGATAAAACCAGAAAATGTTATTTTAGTGTCTTTACTGCAGACTTTGAACAAGTATTAGCCCACCGGGCAGTGGACCCGAGATGTTCAGCCAACGTCGAAAAGACGTCAGAACTTCGAAAAGACGTCTCTTCGACGCTGATTAAACATCCCGTGCCAATAGGGTTTAGTTGATTTAACCATCAAGGCGAGCTTTAAAAAAACACCGGAGATCACCTGCAAAGAAGTTTTTTTGCAGAATACATTTCAGTTGAAGTTGAATCTAAAAAACACTCCTCCACAGGTGATGCCCGACTATTACTTTCAGGCTAGTCAGCAACACGATGTTTGATAAAAAAGTATCTAATATGTATTCAGAAACGACTTCATCGGTGATACGGGATACGATAAGAAATAATTTTCCGGCATCCGACTAAATCTTGGTAATCCAGGGTTTTCAACTGGTAGAAGATATCCTTTATCAATAGCGTGAATGTAGTCACGTTTCGCTTTCATGCGTCTGTTTTGAAACCAGTTTTTAACTTGACTTTCACGGAGATTCAGCCTTTTCGCTAGATCGTGTCTTTGTTGTATATTAAGATAGGTTTGAGTGTAGAAGATGCGGTTTAACTCGGTCAGTTGTTGATCAGAGAATTTCGTACGACGTTGTCGTTGCTCATCAATGATTTCTGGAATAAAATACATGAAATATAAGCACTGTGGTGGAGGGTGTCAGATATGCCAAAAACAATATTCAGGGTTAACCCAAGAGAGAAGCGAGTTCTCAGTGGGCGCAACGTCATATCAACTTTCCGAAATTAATACGAATATCAACAAATTTCCCAGTGGAAAATAAATTGTTCAAAGTCAGCAGAAAAAGACGGTAGAAGATCGTCTTTGATTCCAAAATGTTTTCTACAGAAATTACAAGTACCGTAAATGACCGTTCTAATTCCCTCTCCCTAATTAACGACACTCGAAAGGGGCAAAAGGGTAAAACGCCTCTCCCAATTACGCCCATTGTAAAATTAATTTTTAAACACTCAGGGCATTAAAACAGTCTTTAATGGTATGTATGCGATGCCTAATCAACATAGAAGATACGACGCCGTACATCTGCAGGGTAACGTCATCAAACAGTGTCATTTCGATGATAGTTACACGTCACGTGCATGATAGAAGTAAACAAAAAGTTAGCCTCACCTTCACAATTTCTATCAATGGGACTCAGTCTACTATCATCGGAGCTACGAGACCATGTTTCTTGTGATGATTTAGAAGGAGGTGATATACTTTCTTTTGAACATCTGGACGAATTCATGCTTGATATCTCCGAAGCTGCGTATGAAACGAGTCTCTCTTCTGAACAACGAGATGAACACACGCTAGATGTTTCTGAAGCTGCGTATGAAATCGGTGTAAAAGTGCAATCAATACTTTCATTCGAACTCGGTCTGGAATTAACAAACTTAAGGCATGGTACGCACGGTAGCAGTTCGTTTTTTTGATACGGCAAAATATTGTGTGAATAAACTCGATTTATACGACAAATTTCTTCTTCCACACTTTCAATTGTGTTTTCTTTGTAAATGTATGGTTTTTCTTCTTCGGATAAAATATCATCGTAAGGTCTCCAGATTTGTGAATAGGAACGTTTCATTTTGTTATACAAACCAAACAAAGTTAAATACACAAGGTATTCTATCGTGGTAACTATACAATATGTTACTTATCAATATATAAACGAGTACGTTGTGTTACTTCTCCTCATATATAAGAAAAAAACGTGTCAAAAAAATTAATTATACATAATCGTTTTCTTTATAACTGCAACAGCAGTCAAAATAAGAGCTAATAATCACTGTGGAAGAGTGATTTTTGAGCACAACTTAAGACTTTGTAGGGTAAAGATATGCTTAAAATTTTCTCCTCCCCAGTGATTATTTACTCTTCTTTTGGTCATTGTAATTTCCCTAAGGGTGATTAACACATTTGTATGGATTATGGCACTATATTGCTTGCAACACCTTTTCAAAAAATTTAGATAATTACATTCAATAATCTCCATTGTGTTTGCAAACGTTTTCATGATAATTAAAATATGTCTTAATTGGCATAGAATGCTCGTTAACACATTTTCATAGAATTTTACATAAAAAAACAGCTTTCGACAGCGAGATAAAGTATGTTCCTAACATCTTTTATAAGAAAGCGATTAACACTTGTAATCTACATCTTTCATAAGAAAACGATTAACACTACTAATCTAACAAAGTTTAAAGGTCTATCAACGGGAAAAGGCTACTAAGTTAATAATAACCAATTTAAATAACCATGATGAGGAATTCAGTTCACCTTTATTTGTCGATTATACGTCATTTAACATAGTTGCGCCTACCTAAGTCCTGCAGGCACGCGACGTTGTTCTAACGTTATTTTGCTGCCTTTGAACAGGGTTTTTTTCGACTATCTTAAGACTCTGCCAATCATACCAAGCAGTTACCATCCAGTTAAATCAGCTGAAAGGTTTTGCTTTTGCGAGCGTCTGCTTAATATTATAGACTCCCGAATACAAATACAACTAACTCTAATGCAAAGGAATTCCAATCATTTATAAGGTAACTAGGGGTCAAATCATTATGGGGTCACTTGCACCCCTTATAGATAAGTACTCAATAATAAACATGTAAAACAGTTGTCATGCATTTGTTCACACAAAGAAAAAAGAGAATTCTTTGTTTCTTTTGTGACGTCACATATCACATATCAAATGAGCAGTATAAATCATTAACACTTTGTGTGAATTTTAAATGCCAGGTGATTCATTATTTTATTTATAAGTAAATTCCTACGTAAGATTGAGTGTGGAACATAGCAACCTCGTTCTCGAGCTTCTTGCTTTGCAAACGAGGTTGCAGAACGTACTTGTGTTTTAACTTCAAATCACAAAAAAAAAAAACGCACTCCTTTCTGGCGAGCACGGAATGTCGAACCAAACGCGATGTTGATTTAATGTCCACAATATGTTTAATCAACGTGATGACGCGACGTCAAAATGACGTCATTTCGAAGTTCATAGGACGTCACTTGTTGACAGGAACGGAAGTAAAAACTTATTTCAGGTGGAAGAACTGTAAGATAAAGCGATGATACTTCGGGATAAATCGCACTTCGTGTATTTTTGAAATTATTGACGTCAATACTATCGTAACCATCCACCATCATGATATGACCTCATTTAACAAGACAGTTTTCACGAGAAATATAAAGAAACATAAAGGGATACAACTTCGATAAGATTGGAATCACAGCAGTGAAAATAAGGGCAAATAGGGAAGCAGTACTTTTTAGAACTTTTAGCTTACAAAGACATTAGTTACTCATACTTTGAATAAAAAAAAATAAACGAAACTGCTTTGATTTACGACAACACCTAATCCTTTCTTTTCTTACGGCTGACGTTCCCTGCTTGACGTACCCTGAGTAGTTTGAATACGCCATATTGGATCCATCGTTAAAACCAAACAATTTAAAGATCGTTGACTATCAGTACCGATTCTTCTTCAATGCAGGATTTACGTCAAAACAACGTTATATTGACGTAGTTGTAACGCTGCTCTGACGCCCGTGTACCTGCAGGTTCTCACAAGCGGAGAAAGAATGAAATCCCAGTGGGCACATTATCGCGTGTTGCGGCTTGGTCATATGTGCACATAGGGATTGATCTACAATCATCACAGACATAATTCAATCGCAGGGTTTAAAATAATTGCCAGTCATCACTGTGAAGGTGAGATCTTTCAGAATAAATTCAGCCGATTTGGCTGAAAAATTCTGAAAAATTTTAAATCCTGCAGTCGGCACGCGACATTAAATTAGTTTTTTTGATAGAAACATGCTAACACCGCACCGAAACGAGACGTCATATCAACGTCAAAAATACGTCATGACGTCAAAATAACGTCTTCAGACGTCGCATGTCTATTAGGTCAAGACGTCTATTCGACGTTCGTTAGACGTCGTTTGGGCAAAGGATTAAAAGAAAAGAAAGTTTGAATGAATAGAAACACTTAATTCACACTAACAAGCATGGGTAATGTCATACTTAACACTTCATTGATTTATAAATGAATCATAGTTAAACACCCATTGACAGGTATGTGATAATTAAAACAAAGAAAACATGTTAATTAATAAGCTCCCTAATGAGATATAATGATAATAAATCAGTTATTCACCTTGTGTTTACCTTACAAGGTCAAAACAACTGAAAATTAGTCATGTTTACTAATTTCTGGGGTCATTAACTTTGACTCCCCTGTGGACATTGTTAGGTGTTAGTGAAAAAATGACAGATTTTTTTTTTTTGATTCTTAAGGCCGTTTTCCATTAACCCTTTACATAAATATTTAAGAGAAAATGAAATTCGTACAAATACTTGGAATTTCAATTCGGACAAAAATCCTTACATTTTGATTAGCACGGCAAGAATAATTTGTTCCGAGAACCTTGATAATTGGCTTTTAGAAACAACAGAATTTGTCGAGTATGCAAAAAAACAACCTTAAGTCGACCTGATAATTCTCAGCTTCAAGGAGTTTATTAAAATTTCACACAGTGTCTCATAATTCATGGAAACGGTTGAAGAATAAATATTCCCAGCCGACAAAAACCTGTTCAAAGTCAGCAAAATAACGTTAGAACAACGTTCAAAGAACGTTGTTCTAACGTTATTTTTCTGAC
>JAULBZ010006489.1:0-12346 GCA_032360805.1 Neoturris breviconis | reverse complement strand
TTTTTCAAGTTCATCAATTTTATTAGGATACAATACTATATCTTTCTTCAATGATTCAATGTCATCTAATTTCTTTTTACATATAGATTCCAGGCGTCGTTTTCTAATAGCTGTTAACGTTGTTGATGGAGTATCATCAATACGATGCATGCTGGCTTTTTCGATCTCTTGTGCAGCTTTCTTTCTCCATCTTCGTTGTTTCACAACAAGATTTTGAAAGTTACGAGCGTTAGAAATGGGTTCGGGTCCATTAAAAGTCAAATTGACTTGAAATAAAGGAAGTGCTCGTGATTTTACTGCTTTTACTTCCTTAACAACATCTTCAACATGTGATTCAGGTTTTTCTTCAAGTTCTTGAACATCAGTTTTATAATAATCTACCACATACTCTGGGGAGCAATCCATTTTGCCGAGTATATGAAGATATACGTGTGTTCTGCTTGAACTGATATAGATAACTGAGATATCCGCAATAGTAATTTGACGTCATTAAACTATAACTACGAATTTATGACGTCGAATATAATATGGCGTACGTTTTACTTGAAACCATCCATTATGTATTACACATTGCATATACATTATATTACATCTATATTACTCAGGAAATAAAACTAGACCAATACATGAAGTTCGAACGAAGCACAAAAGTACGCTTCACGCCGATATCAGATAGAATATGCATGATAAGGATTTTAATGCAAAAATAAAGCCAAATGACAACACAACATATCAATCTTACAGCGAAAACGTTGGAAAATTTAGCAAAGGAGAAATTAATGTAAATGGGGAAGACTTGCTTGAATTTGCAAAAAGACACAGTCTCAAGTTTACTAACACCTTCTTTAAGCATAAATCCTGTCATACTACAACTTGGGAATGTCCACAACGTATTGAAAAACATCTTATTTCAAAATCTGGAAAAATTAGAAAAAATCCGTACCGAAACCAAATTGACTTTATTATGATCCGAAACAGCCAAAATGTACAAGTTAATAACTCCAGATCTTACGGCGGAATGAGAACAAAATCAGATCATAAGGCAGTCATAGCAGACATTAACATCAGATGGAAATATAACAAGCATCAGAAATCACAACCCAAGATTAATTACAATCTTTTTTATGATCAAAACTATAGAAATATGTATTACAACACTGTAAATCTACTCAGAGAATGTCCAAAACCATAAACAAATCAGGATAAATGGACAAACATATCGTAAACATCACTAAGAAAGTAGCCGTTAAAACTCTAGGATATATACATAAAACAGAGAAATATCAAAATGACGCTATAAGAGAACTATCAAAACAACAACAGAAAGTACATCTCGATTAAAATTCTACTAATAATCCCGAGAAACTGAGAAAGAAAAGAAACAAAATTCTCACTCCAATCCACAATCTAATCATCTCAGAAAATAAAAATAAAATAGATCAACAACTGTCTAACATCGAAAATATGCCTGATGACTCACGTAAAATGTTTCAAGCTGTAAAAAACATGAAAAACTTAACACCAAAAAACAAAATTCTCATCCAAACAGAAAACGGATTAACAGCAAATGAAGATAAGCATCATTGCCAATACTTCAAATCACAGTTCTACAAAAATGCTGAACCTTACCTCAAGTTCCACCAACGTCAATGGAAATACCTTTTACTTCAAAAGAAATACAAAATGCAGTAAAATCCTTAAAGAACAATAAAAGTCCCGACAATGATGATATTATAGTAGAACTTATTAAATACCTACAAACGTACCTACAAACGTGAACTAGAGTGTGTAGAAGTATAGCTGCTAATCCTAGAATTTATTGATAGAATCTGACGTAGTAATACTCCAACTTTTTTCTGCAAAGAAGCGTTCTTTTTACATATTCTGATCGTTCAAAGATTAAAAGCTAATTCTCTAAAGATTTTGAAATGGTGCTGGTTGAAAATTATGGGATAAAAAATTCTGACATCAAAATAACACAACAAATGGCCTGACGTCATATAATAGTACATCTTTGAAGCGACGTCAGTGTATCATTTGACGTCAAATTTGTTTTCCTGAAATCTTTGTTGTCAAGTATTGCAACTTGGAAAACGGTTGTGTTTTCTGTGCGTATATTAGTGAAATTACAGATTTATTGTCGTTTCAACTAATCGCTTTGAGCTATTGTTTGAATTTGTTGATTCGAAGAAGGGGAGATGATGGAACCCCAAGAAGTCCATATAAATGTGAGCAAGTCACAAGATGCGGTGATTGAGTCAGATATAGAAGTTACTTTCTTTGAACGTTTTGCTGTTGTTCGCCAACATTTTAAACGAATGAAAACTCAAATTGCTCGAAAATTTACAAAGAATGAAAATGAATTTGATTTATTGAAGAACATCAAATTCATCAATGATAGATTAGATAAAGAAAATAAAGTAGTCGATGAATGGAAAAAAGCTATCAAAATAAACTTGGTAAAAGTTTCTGATGTAAAAAAACAACAGATTGCAGTTGATGAATACAAGGTAAGATGTGACTTTTTTATTGTGACATTCCATTGCTAGAAATTGACATCATACGACGTAAATAGATATTGACATCACACGCCCAGTGTCAATCCATATTAATTTGCTTTTGTGATTTTGGCATGCATTCTTCGAACTTGACTTCAAGCCTGTACAATGCTTAGCTACTAAATGTAAAATACATAACCTACTAATGGAATAAGGCATAACGAGCCTGTTTATATTTCTATGGAGCAGTTGATATATCGGTACGCAATGTGGGTTTTTTTTTGCTCCGCTTATTACGAGATTAGTCACGTCACTTATACCAATTATAAACAGATATATATAATTCCGGTAAGTAAATGAGGTGAAAAAGTATGGAAAAATCCCAGGGTTATTATACGAACATTAGGCATCACTAATATTAGTATTCTGCCCCACCCCTACAATAAAACTCATGCCGTTGGCCCTGTTATTAGGTGGTCTGTCAGTGTAAGCAATCTATTCGGTTAAATCCGACTAGACTAAAACAGCGAATAAGGGTGCGTTATGTAACCGATGTTGTAATTGTGGTTTTTTCTCTTTGTTGAGAAAACACAACTTCACAGTTCTTCTCTGTAATTCTCAAATACAAATCTCACATAGAAGAGTACTATAAGTCAACAAATTTGAAATTGATTGGTTTCTTTGAACCGAACATCCAATCAATTCTCTGCACCAAAGAAATCAATCAATTGCAAACTTGTGACATATAATCTAACAAAACAGTTGTATTTTTGCAGAATATAGGAACGTGTCATCGATCGATTCACAATATTTTGAGATGTTACTTTTATAGGAACGTGTGATCGATCGGTTATGTGATGTAAATGACAACATGAAAGAATTGTATTTCATTGCTGAAGATGAATTGAAAATCATCAATATGAAATTGAAACAAAAATGGCGATTATTTGGACGAAAAAGATTACGAAATGCAGGGTTAAAGTTAAATGGATTATTAAATAAAACATCAGACATTTCAGATAATATTGTGGCACAGATTGAACCCTTAGAATCCAAAATGGAATTTAATTCAAAATAAATCACCTAATCCTAATACTGTTATTTTCACTTTTTACCAGTTGCGATATATCTGATCAGAGAAACTTTACACTACCGTACATATTTTAATTTAGTACGCCCTGTAATTCGGAAAAATGGAGGAGGTAGCTACTAAATTAGAATAGGTACAGTAGTGTGAATTTCTCTGATCTGCTAATTCGAAAAAATAGTAAGCTTTTTTTGGATGTTTGTTGTCGCAATTGTTCTCTGATTTTAAGTGTTCTTCAAAATTTTCATATTTTAAATTTAGCCCATTTATGGTCGATTTATAGACCGTTCTACTCTGTAATGCCACTATGAATTCTGCAAATGTCAGGAAAAACATAGCATATTTTCGATATTATACGAAATTGAAAATATGACATTTTCCATATTTTCGACAGGAAAATCTCAATACATGAGGGAAATGTCATAATGTCGTATTTTCTAAATTATCCTATCGGGAATTAACATATGATATTTTTAAACCCTAGTCTAAAGTATATTCGATAAATCTCTAGGAACTCCTCGTGGTCTTCTGGACCAATGTTTTACTTGGGGTGCGTATTGTCGGTCAAAATTCGTAAAATGTCTCATAATTTAAGTAAAGGTTTGTAGGCTCTTTACTGTTTCTTGACTTTTGAAAGAAATTTAGTATTGTGGCTTATAAACGTGTTGCTTATAAAAAAAAAACTAAACGTGTATTATAAAATGTAAATTATGTGACCACCTAACGTTCTGAAATGTTTCGACACTACAGCACGGTTCCATCAAAAGTTATGGAAAGGTTACAAAGGGGAGATAATTCTGCCTCACCCCCGTATACGAGATCAAAAATAAACCCTTAAAAAAAGGTTAAAACAAGCATAGAATGGGGAAGGTATTTTATTAATAATATTTCTTTCGCTAGCGCTAGTGAAGTTTCATATAATTCTATTTCACATCTGTGAAAAAAATGTCTAAGCTATACCTAATAAGAAGCCGAATCGGCTTGAAAAATCCCACCTTTCTGGATGAATATAACATTGAGAGATTTAGTGCATTGCTGTAACTGGGTAAAAAAAATGTGTATATAAAATAAAACAAAATTTTAAATTAATGTCAACCCTGCAATTGAAAAATGTAATTATTAAAGCCCAGTACAGTATAAGCAGTGTTGGACACATTCGGATTTGGACCAGTTTCTAGAATACAACCACCAATATGGGAATAGAATACTGACATCCTGTTAACATAAACGACAACTTTATTGGGGTTATACATAGGATAAACAAATGAGACTGAAATAACATCAGCACATCCAATGTTCCACCATATTAAATATTCCCACACAATATACAAGGTTATATATCAGTTTTCAATAGAAGCACATTATGATCGGACTAAGAAATTGCACAGCATTTCGTAGATACCTTTGCAAGGAATAAACTTTTGCGGGTTTTTTTTACTTATTTTCGTGAAAGTAAGTTACCGTATCCAAAAACCAGTTTACTGTGAAAGTTTATTCCCGCAAAATGTCCGAAATGTAGTGACTTGAAAGTTTATTCCAGCCCAATAAAATATTCTTCAACATTAATTACAAATTTTCGGGACAATTAAGTTTGGACCACAAGTTTTTTGTAATTTGTACAATTTTTAGTAAAAAACTATCCGAAATCGTCCGCATATAATTTTTGTTGAAATTCAGATTCATGAAAGTTATGAGAAAATATGATAAAAGATTTACAACCCCGAAAGTTAACTCCCATGAAATGTAATAACATGGACTAAACGTGAAAGTTAGTTTCACAATTGTAATAATTTTCTTCTCTCTATAAGACAGCAAACGTTTCTTCTTGCAATAGTACATTGATACAAAGACAATTTATTTCCACAGAAACATTTTGGGCAGAAAAATTTACTTTCATAAAAAATTCGAGAATTGCTTGATATGTAGTTTTCTGATTTCACCTAAGTTTCGGGCAAAATTAATAAAAAAAATTGGAAAGATTTTCCATGCGAACGTTTTCATTGTTAGTGTACTCTATTTGATTTATTTTAAATAACCGATAACTCAAACTTCAATAGAATAGATATATACAAAAAATAGGTACAAGTCAAATAAATAAGAGGATATTTATTTTTTTCTTGGAAATGTATGTGAATATACTTCTATATGAAAGAAGTATACAGTAGTGTGTCCTGTATATTATTGCTATGATGTTGCAAACAATTCATTTTGATCAAAAATAAAAATTATATTGCTTGAATAATGCTCAAGAAGAAATAGTTTGAATAGACAATTTTTTCGAATAAACGTCGCTTCTAAATACCACCACCACCCCCATCAAACGTAAGTGAATTTTCGCGCGGATTAAATTTCGCGGATTTGGGTAATTTCCGCGAAATTAAACCCGCACGAAATATTGAAGGACCTGGGGAACTGCGAAATTAAACCCGAGCGAAAAATCCTAAATTTGCACATCCGCAAAATTAAATCCGATCAAAAAATCGGTGGGAGAACTGTATACTGAATACGAGAAGATGGAAGTGCATTTAAAAATTTTGAATTATAAAAGTATATTTGAATTAAAAATTAACCATCTGCGAAATTAAAACGGCGTGAAGTTTTCGAGAATTAACCAATCGCGAAATTAAATAGCTATATATATTAACTTCCCGCGAAATATCTAAAGTTTATTCCCAGGAAATATCTGAAAAGTAGTGATTGCGAAAATTTATTCCTGAAAAAATATATTAGAAGCTCAAATATTTTCATTTTGACGGTGCTGTTATTGATGAATTCTTCAACAAATAAACCTATATTAGGTAACATTTTTTCTTGTGTTTTGGTTTTCTCTAACATTTCCTTAAAATTAGCACAATATAGAAGTAGGTCCTAGGTTGCATATACAAAAGAAAGTATGCATAATTTATTTGTTGATAGTCAGATTTGAAAGTCAATTCCCGCAAAATGGAATAATAATTATGTGGTCTAAATGCGAAAGTTAGTTTCACGAAATTGCAAAAAAAATTGCAGTCTCTACGACACTGCAAAGGTTTCTTCCCACAAAGGTTTTTTCGCTTTAAACTATGTAAGTTGATAATAAAAAAAGTGCTTCCTACCAGTTTGAACACCTGAAAAACCAGCCACACTTATGTAATATTAGCCATTTTGATAAGATGAAGATGAGTGTATGTCTGGCACTAGTTTGTATATATATATTCGTCATTCCGCCACTAATTCTGAAAATTATATCAATAAACCGATTTATATACCCGGTGCTGTAAAATTAGAAAAACAAAATGGCTAAACTCTAGGCAGTCTTTTCCGAGGTGGTAGCGCTTCGTAGTAATTTAGCAAAACATTTTGAGACTTTTCTGTGGTCTTTTTACTTCAATTGTTTTTATCTTATATAAATAAACAACTTAAGTGAAGTGCTTGAAAACCTTGAAAATTGCGGAATTTAAGAATGCGAATCAATGCGGAACTAGAGAATGCGAATTAGGGCAAATTTGCCTTCTTTAATTCCGCATTTTTTTCTTTTGCATTTGTTTCTTCCCTCATGGTAAATTTGAACTAAGCCGTCTAGATATATTTCGAAAGAAAATAGATAGACTTTTTTAGATTTTTTAGTGTTGGTCACCATGACCCCCACCCCCCACTAGTATCGGAATGACGCTAAGAATGGAAAAAATCGATAAGTGATTCACCCCTAAACCAAACTCACGCTGACGAAATAGTGCTCCTCCCGAATGAATGCCTAAAAAAACTGTAACATTTAATCAGACCTTTTTATATCAGTATGTAGTTTTTTAAATTCAATGTATCTCTGGCAGAATTTTGAATTCGGCGGACGAGGTTTCCTCTTAACTGGGCAGTAAAAAGGACTATCAGTAAAATAATACACAATTGCACCAGAAATTTTTTTGTCATAGCTGCAGAGACATTGATAATATACACGTCAATAGACACATTGTTTTAAAATTGTACAGCAATACAACAGCAGTATAGTCATACAGTTAGTAAAACACACCACCACCACACCACCTCAAACCCCCCACAAAACGTATAGCTAATCACCTGCCTCATATCTCTTTTTTGAAATATCAACCTTTTTCAAACAATACAGCACCAATGACTACAGCTATATCTATCCAGATATATAGGTAGCTAGCACTTAAACTTTAAGTTAGACATTTAGCTAGAATATAGCGATAGCTAGTCACTAGTGGGCTAGCTAGCTAGCTATATATTGTATATATATTGCTGTATACATATAGCTAGCTATCGTGACCGTGTCGGCCAGCTATTTTGTTAAATCTTTTCGATGTTGTTTGAGGCTCTAATCATGTGCACTGCATGAATCTATAACATGCAGTTGTTAATAAGTAGTATACAGACAAATCAAAAAAACATACTTTTCTCCTCGTCCTGTCTTACTTTTGTTTTATTTTAGGCGACCATTTTGACATTTTGTTTCCCCGATTTGTCTCGAAAATATACAAATTGGAAAGTAATGGGTGGATTGTGAACTCACATTTACTTTCTTAAAATATTCCGATATTAGATTATCGGAAATTTTTTGAAACAGGGCGCTAGAAAAATGCAACCCTACGTGGACTAATCTATGAAGTTAAGCGAATGAATTTTTATGTGGAAAAATGTTCTTTCTCGAAAAGAAGTCAATCGGAAAGTACCATCTTTCCACCAGAGGCAGATCGTTCACGTAACTTATCATGTAATGCGGGAAATCACAAAAGTTTTCTGAACGCTGCGACGCGATCGCTGCCGCAAACATCCGTTTTAAGAAACCCCTTCCCTAAACGGAAGCGGGATTTAATGAGAAAATTGAGATAAAGGCTATATCCCGAAGTCACTGTTCTGTTATTAAAGTTCAGTTTTTTTTCACACGAAACTTTAAAATTAGAACATGAAATTTTGTTCAATTACTACTTATGATTGGCACATGAACATTTCGATTTCCCCAATTTCTCTAATTTGTCAAATTTTGGGGTTTTGTTCTGATTTTCGAGAATAACTAACCCTCATTCTGAATGAATTTTGTAAAACTTGTAAAGTATGATAAGAAAAAAGGTAACCGTTAACTCGCCACATTCACGAACAGAACTGGAAAATGTTGGTGATTTAGAACATTTTTAATCGCATTTTATATGTCAATATTCAATGAAAAATCCTACCAAGGAGGTAGAAGAGATGGCCTTCTTCCTCCTTAATCTTGATCCTATTAAAACGAATATGTCAATATGTAAATATGTATACGCTGCCAATCTTCACTACTATAAGTCTAAATACGTTACTAGGCTAAAGGAGAATGACAAACAACATATGCTAGGAATTTTAAGAATGTCACGCGTTTTATTGACGATGAATGTAACCTTAATGACTCTGGTGAGTCTGCTCGTTACTACTAACATATCTATCTAAAAAAGTTCCAACTTAGATGTGAACATCGTGGTATCCATGTCCCCTTCCTAGATCTATATATCACAATTGATGACCGCATATTTGTCTATAAGCTATTTGATAAAAGAGATATTGTCCGTATGTCAGCTCTAACTGGTAACATTCCTACTCATGTGTTCTAAGGTTTTTGAGAAATTTTGAGGATAGCTAGAGCAACACTACGCTTTAGTGACTTCTTACCCAAAGCAGCAGCTCTCCTTCACAGAATAATATGTGATTTAGAACAACAACTACTGAAGTCAATATCAAAAGTAGTAAATAGACACTATTCTTCATTTCAAAAGTATAACCAATCAGCTAATAACATCATAACAAACACCAAAACATATAAACAGTAATTATCACAATGTATTATATCTTATAAGCTAGTCTTTAGTCTGTGGTATTTGAGCAATGCTGCAGTGGAGCCATGCACCAATAAACCATATCAATTTTAAATTCCCGAAACGGTTGCCATGGTTGTTGACTGAAGATTCTAAAAGCAATGCTTTTGAAAAGAAATAAGTCAGTGTCTGCTGATATAATTATAGCGATAACATCATTCTTGTCATTTCACTTAATATTCCCATTTCTTGATTATCTTACCCATTCTATTTCTATTGTGTTGATACTGCAGATATTGTGTGCATGGTGTGACTCCAAAAAAATTTTGTAACATAGTAAGAAAAATATATTAACAAAAAAAGAAAATATAAAAATGAGAAAACTCATTGCGGGCATATAACGAGGTCTCATCATGAAAACAAGTTGTTCGACGTTGCGTTGTATACCTGCTGATAATGACATATTGAAATTGGATCATGACATTTTACTTCACTTGAAAAACGTGCAAAATAAGTTTATCCGACGGCGCGTGCCTGCAGAATATCCCAGTGTGCAAAAACTTGCTCAAAGTCAGTAGTAAAGACGCTAGAACAATGTCTTTGTAGTTGTTCTAGTGTCTTTACTACTTACTGACTTTGAACATTCTTTTGCCCACTTCGTAATTTGTCCAATTAGTTGAAAATGTGCATTGAATCTTTAAAATTTTAACGATTATCATATGTTAAGCAGAAGTAGATATTCACCATGATATTAACAAACTTGTAAGCATACGTTTATGGTGATTTCTTATTCATAGTTTTGCTGACGTGCTAAGAATTCATCCTCACAAAATATATCACCCGGTTCACTGTCTGTTTCACAACATTCACGAGTTTCAATATACATAGGGCTGTCATATTGCAGTCGGTTCACATCTCTCAAATGTAATAAATTCCCTCCTCTCTGTACAGATTTTCCGAATTTAATAACCACCACGTTATTTCGCCTTCTCAATATGACCATGACTGGTATAGTAATAGACAGCAAAATCGACAATGAGATAAGTACGTAGGTTGCAATACGCAGTTGTAATGCTTGTTCTGTTCTCGGTTTTGTAGGTTTTTCAGGTTGTATTTTAGTAGGTTTGTCAGTCGGTTTTAGAACAACAAGTTCACAATTTTGTTCGACAAGGAGATGCTCTGTTGCCGATAGTTGCTTGCTATCACTGTTTGGATGTAATTTACATATTTCAGATGCTGCATTTTGTTGTTCTATAAAACCTAAAAGTACAGAATAAATAAACAAAACAAAATAGAAATAAAAGTCACTGCACAAAACGGAAGTTATTGCATTGTAACAAGTTCTACTTTGAGCAAAGAAGGACTCGCTTGCATTGTTATAAGAAAAGGACTATCAACAAAGAAAAATAAACATATCAGGCAAACAAGTTGATCATACAACCAATAAGATATGCGACGTTTAATCAAACAGCCAATAAGATATGGGAATTCTAATCAAAGAACCAATAAGATATGCGACGCCTAATCAACGTTGAAAAAGACGTTGCAATCTGAGGGAAATATCCTGTCGGACCTCTATGATCAATAGTTTAACAACGAATTTCGTATATGAGTTAACTTACCAGGCATATTACAGTTCTCAAACATCGACTTATCGTTAATTTCTAAAGGAGAAAATGATTTTGATAAAAGTGAAAAAAGAGTATATACAAAAAGATATCTTTATTTAGGGTAGAACCAACAACAATTCCAGTTCAAAATCCGCAGTAAAGACGCTACTTTGAACAAGCTTTTGCCACTGAGATATCAATTAAAGCTTCTGTGTTATTTAGATATTTGTGACTTTTAATATTTATTTTATTAGGAACATTTTGATGTAATGACAATTGAAAATATTATACAGAAGATGTGCTCTCAGTGCTCGCCAGTGCTCTTCTCCAGAGAGGTTATAGCATATTTTTTTTATTTTTTTTACGTATATACTTTGTCTGTCGATATAAGATTTTGTTGACTGATATATTGTTTCAATATTTGTTCATTCCATGTCATATGACGTATTCATGTATAACTATGACATAATTTAGGTAATTTCATGAGAGCTCTCCTCCATAGGTATGGATTTCTGATTTTTTGAATAACGGTAAAATGTACTTGCCAAAACAATGTTATGCATTATTTGTTATTTCGAATGTAAGTTTTTAGGCCATCGAATAGTATTTTTTGCATAATTATTCAATAAAATAGGTAATTTCATAAGTACTCTCCTTCACAGAGGTACTCTTTACATTTCTTAAATTTTGTCAAACTTGGCGCGCTATAGTAGGCTTATAAGAACTTATCTTTTTTGATAATTTAATAAAACATCATTTCGCACTCAAAATGTGAAAACAGAATAAATCTTATTTTGTTCCTGAGATTTAGCCAATTAAAAATTAATGTAAAATTATGCATTATGTTTTGAAAAAATGCTGACAATTTTGCAAAATTTAAATTTTGATCATATTTTTCTGATTCTTTCATCAAGAGCTAACTGCATGCACATTTTCACGTTTGTAACATATAATTGTGTTGAAGAAGAAGATCTAAATGAGAAACTTGAAAACATCATTGCTGCAAACACAACCTGCAAACATCGAGAAAGTTGGAAAATCATAAATGAGATAAGTGGACGTAAGAAAATCAAAAAGGGACAAATGGAAGGAAAGACAAATCTAGAGAGAACAAACAACTGGTATAAGCACTTCAAAAGTCTGCTAGGTGAAGCACCAGAAGTATTAGACGAAAATGAAGAAATCGAACCAATTCTCCAAAATCTAAACATAAGGACAGACCCATTTGACTTGCAAGAGTACCACAAGGTAAAGAAAGCAATTAAAGAAAACAAAGCAGCAGGAGCAGATGGGATACCACCAGAAGTACTGAAACGATGCGACCTAGACCAAACTATTCTAAGTTTCTGCAACCAGACACTCGAAGGATAT
>JAULBZ010006488.1:0-12347 GCA_032360805.1 Neoturris breviconis | reverse complement strand
GGACATGCTTTACATAAAGAAAATCTTGTGTCGTTACTGTAGCTTCCAAGTGGGCAAGGAACAGGATAAACAGTCTTCTTTTGTGGACAATAAGAACCAAGTGGACAAGGATCACAAGTAGGTTGTCCCACACCAGCATATGTGCCTATTAAACACTCCACTGGTGCTGATTTTGTTAAACAACTAAAATATTTAAAAGCAATAAGTGAGATGCAATAGAAAACTTCTAATACAAACCAAAACTGAATATAATCGCGGACATCACCCATGGAGAAGTATATGTAAAGCTATACTAAAAACACTCCCCCACAGCTAATGCCCAATAGTTATTTCCAGCCATGGGAACCTAAACAATCTGACCAGTGGTTGAAGTAAGAGTAAATAATCACTGTGGTATAAAGTGGTATCAAGTGGTATCACTGGTATCACTGTGGTATCAAATTATGACAAACACTGCAAGAAAATGCTAGCTTTGTGAGAAAGAAAAGAATTTCACTTATCATCTGCAAAGATTGAGGAAGAAGCTTCCTCAACATACAAAATGTCTACCAAAGAAGGTTCATGGTCAAAGTCTCATAGAAAAATAAAATATTAAAAAAAATTCCAAGTCTTCACTTCTCCCTTATAATTTTAGTATGTTATTTGGGTGAATATGGTCAAAACCTCCACCTCCAAAAATCCCTTTTTCACCAATACTCGGTGCCGAATTGATGTTGAAAAATTTTAGCCAGCAGTCTCGTAATTTTGCCTAGAATACCATAAACAAATTTCAGGATGGTACCACGCCTTTTTAGTCCATTGGCCCGAAAATGCCATTTGAACTATTTATCCCCAAAACTCAGGACCGAGTAGACAAAATCGGAAACTTTTTGGCAAGTCCTTCTGAAATATCGCCACGTATGCTGGTATCCAATTTCAAAATGCTATCACTTCGGAAATGGGGCATTAAGAAAAGCAGGACGTCGCCACCGCAAAGTGATAGCAATAGCCTGTCCAAACTTTATTTGGCGGGTCAAAAATGAATCTGTGCAGAAGTATTTTGAGATGTAATATTATTAATATTTGCATAACAAACCTATGTCCAGCAGGGCAATCAAGACAATCACTGCAACCTCCTGAACTGTATGTTCCATCAAGACAAGCAATTGGAGTTGATGATGTATTGACACATTTATGACCACTTGGACAACTATTGCATGATATGGATATTGTTTCATTTGAATATTCACCAGATTGACATGGTAATGGCGATGATAAATTTGCAGATGGACAATAAAAACCAATTGGGCAATCTTTACACCCCATCATTGCATGTTCCGAGTAATAACCAGGTTGACAGGACACAATAGTGGTTTTATCTAGACAACTGTAATGAAAAATAAGAGGCATAATTATTGGCCTGGAGATTTGCACGCTTTGTAGTTATAATGCTTCCTTGGAAATAATGTACTAACTGCTTGGAGTATAATTTCCCTTTATTTAATAACTAATTCACAATTACCCAAGAACAAATGTCACTTTGTCTCACTCTCGAGTGCCTAATAAGCGTCCCCCCACTTATTAATTTTGGAAAAAAATCCATGCTCTTATTCAGCGCCCCTCGCTTATTAAAATTTGAGAAGTAATCACTGACATTGACAAGTCAAACTCTCACTAATTAAAATACTTTTGGTTTATTCCAGCTTTAATCTGTCATGCAAAGGGGAAATTTACGACCCGAAATTTACAACCCTAGAAGAAACAATTATGCTGGGGATGTCCAATTTCTTGTCATCATTAGTGTCAAAATGTCTGCTGTTAAAACTCAGAAATTGTTGTGGCTTATTGTCATTGTATATATGTAATAAAAACCAGACAGTGGAGAGTGCATGGTTCGTGACTTTTATTACTTGAGTTTTTGTTATTTTTACAATCAGAATGCCGTATCAAATTGTAAACAATCAATAATACTTGTGATGCCAAAATAAATCAAGCATGTAGAAATGTACCGGTTCTTTTTAAATTATCCGGAATGCTTTTTATTATTATTATTGTTTGCTATCAATGCCTATTGATATTGATATTGACCAGAGCATATGGCCTTATCTTTTATGCAGAAATGTTTATTTGCTCAGAATTACTGACACACACACAGATAGACGAAGGGTTATTTAAAGATTTGCTGCTTTCGTACAAATCAAAAACAAGATTCAGATTCGGTTGTTATCTCTCAACCCTAACCCCCAGTGGGCAAAATTCTGTTCAAAGTAAGCGGTAAATACACTAGAACATTGAAAACATTATTCTAGCGTCTTTACTAGGTACTTTAAACAGGTTATTGCCCATTGGAAAGCTTCCTAGAGCAGTGGTCGAACTAGGAGAAAATCACTAAGGAGGGACTTTTGGAAATCACATGAGGAGTTTTTTAAGTACAAAACTGAACTCAAAAGCACTTCTTCACAGGTGATATCTAATAGTTTTTTTGAAACCTTCACAATCAACAAACCTGTATCCAGCTGGACATTGTGTACATTCACTACTAGAAGCTAAGCTGTACATGCCATCAGCACATGCAACAGGCGTCAATGATGTATTACTGCATTCATATCCGGCTGGACATGCTTTACATAAAGAAAATCTTGTGTCGTTACTGTAGCTTCCAAGTGGGCAAGGAACAGGATAAACAGTCTTATTTTTTGGACAATAAGAACCAAGTGGACAAGGGTCACAAGTAGGTTGTCCCACACCAGCATATGTGCCTATTAAACACTCCACCGGTGCTGATTTTGTTAAACAACTAAAATATATAAAAGCAATAAATGAGATGCAACATGAAACATCTAATAGGAACCAAAACTGAATATAATTGCCTGACATCACCTGTGGAGAAGTGTATGCAAAGCTTTATTAAAAACACTCCCAACAGCCAATGCCCAATAGTTACGCATGGGAACCTAAACATTCTGAGTAGTGTTGAAATAAGAGTAAACAATCAGTCGGAGAGGAATTTTTGAGCAGCTATGCTCTCCTCTACAGTGATTATTTGCTCTTTATATGGGCCACTTCAGGACACAAATTATATTTCTTTGCAAATTTTGTAGATCAAACATGATTTAATATATGAAAACTACTGGTAAACAAAAGCACAGAATACAAAAGAATGCTTCCTTATTTATGTTACTGGCTATACGTGGTGGAAGAGCGCTTTGGGACCATCTTAAAATTTCGCTACAAAATCAACTAAAATTGATTAAATCCAACAAAAATTGAATGTTTGCAGAAGTGTGTTAGGTCATCAAACTTGCAATGGGTTGGTTTCTTCATTACGAACCCATCAAGTTTGTTGAAACAGTACTCTTCTCTGTAGATTTTATTTTTGAGACATAAAAATAATATTAATATTTGCAAAACAAACCTATGTCCAGCAGGACAATCAAGACAATCACTGCAACCTCCTGAACTATATGTTCCATCAAGACAAGCAATTGGAGTTGATGATGTGTTAACACATTTGTGACCACTTGGACAACTATTGCATGATGTGGATATTGTTTCATTTGAATATTCACCAGATTGACATGGTAATGGCGATGATAAATTAGCAGACGGACAATAAAAACCAATTGGACAGTCTTTACACCCCATCATTGCATGTTCCGAGTAATAACCGGGTTGACAAGACACAAGAGTGGTTTTATCTACACAACTGTAATGAAGAATAACAAGATCCAGATTCCGTTCTAATCTCTCAACCCTAGCCCAGTTGGCGAAATCCTGTTCAAAGTCAGCAGTAAATGCACTAGAACAACATTATTCTAGCATCTGTACTGCGGACTTTGAACAGGTTTTTGCCTATTGGGAAGCTTCCTAGAGCAGTGGTCAAATTAGGAGTAAATCACTTCAGCAGGAAGGAGTTTTGAGCATAGTTTTAGACAACATAATGCTTCTCTACAGTGATTATTTATCCTTATTCTGAGCACTGTCAAAAGCAAATAACTGATACCGTCTGGAGCAGCTGGAAATTGTGAAATACTGAAAAAAGAAAATAAATAGCAGTATATTGCTATAATATCTTGTTAATAATTAAATAACACAAAATAACTAGAAGTGATATTAAACTGAACTGAAACATTTGCTTTTGGAAATAAGAGAGGTTAAGAATGGTAAGATTATTTTTTCTTCTATCCCAAAAACGTATTCAAAGACAACAGTAAAGACGCTAGAACAATGTCTTTAACATTGTTGTAGCGTCTTTACTGCTGACAACTTTGAACAAGTTTTTGACCAATTGCCTAACGTTCATTTTTTGTTAAGGATAAATCAACCAAAATTGACAAAATTTAACAAAAATGAATCTGTGCAAGAAGTGTGTTGGATCAATGAGCTTGCAATGGACTGGTTTCTTTGGTACGATCCATTGCAAGATCATTGACTCAGTACTCAATACTCTTCCCAATAAATTTTTGAGACGTTCATTACAATCCCAGTGCTCCAAATAAGAACAATTAATCACTACGTAGGAGTGATTTTTGAGCATAACTTCAGGCATTGCAAGATGGAGCTATGCTAAAAAAATCACTCCTCCAAAGTGATTATTTGCTCTTATCATAAACACTACAATCTCTGATAACCCCCTCCCTTGAATGATATATATTTTTGGCAGTAGACTGATAACGATAACTGCCAATGTTATAGTAAATGAATACCTTTCAATATAAAATCTTACTAATTTCAACAATCTTAGTGATTATTTCAAATTGCTCAAAAGCGAGACACACTGATGTCATATCCAGAAGTTGAAATAGAAGCAAATAATCACTGTGAAAGAGTAATATCTGAGCAAAGCTTCAAGTTACAAAGCCTGAAGATATGCTTAAAAATCACTCCTACACAGTGATTATTTACTCTTATTTCAACCACCAATACCTGTATCCAGCGGGACAGAATGCACATTCGCTCGTCCCACCAAAACTGTATGTACCATTATTACAAATTGTTGGGGAAAGTGAAGTATTAGCACATTGATGACCAGTAGGACAGCTCAAGCATGATGATGCACCAGGGGTGTCAGAATACATACCCAATGGACATGGTATAGGAGCCTTAGTAATGGTTGAGGGACAATATGAACCCACAGGACAGTTAAGACAAGATGCTTCGCCACCTCCTGAGTATGTTCCATTTTCACATGGGGTAGAACTACTAGCGTTACAACTGAAGAAAATAAATATAAATAGAATAAAAAAATAAATAGATAAACAATAGAGTTTTCCCTATGGAAATCACCAAGTTCGACACTTTTAACAGATTCCTATATATTGAATTTTAAAGTGAACCACTTAAACCACTGCAGTGTCCACATCAGAGCTACATCATGGGTGACAGCTCCATATATCTTAGTTATATGTCATCACTCAAATTTTACTCATGCTAAAATTATCGCGTTTAAATTACATGTTCAAACACGCATTTTAAAACCTGATTTAGGTAATTATTTGAAATGCAAGCCTTGAAATAACGGCCGGACATCACCTGTGGATGAGTGTTTTTCAGTTTAGTTTTCAGCTAGGCAGTTGAAAACTAAACTGAAAAAACACTCCTCAACAGATCATGTCCAGCAGTTATTTCAAGGCTTGAAAGGTTGTCACACACGGTGTGATGTCAGTTTCTACCAATGTAATGTCTTATTTTAGATGTTGCTGTATATTTTTCACCTCGTAGAAATCAACCTTAGAGGAGAACTAAGGTAAAAAAAAAATCTGCTGTTTATTTCTTAGATTAAAGCTATACAATGTTGTAGAGAAAAAAATATCATATCGTCACTACATTGTCCATGATGGACACACAAAGGGACCTACGGTGGTCGTAATTTGTCTCTTTTTTTATTCGGTTATCACAAAGTTTAAAGCTGTAACGTGACGTCACATGTGCTACTTCTGTAACCATGCTATGTAACAGCCTTTTGCGAAAAATTTGTCCTGAGAAGAGAAAGAACAAGGTTCTAGAAGATTTGCACAAAGGCTGTGAATTTTTATTTCTTTATTTTTATAACTTCTTTCTTTGTACAGAGTACTAAATACAGAAATTTGTTTTTTATCATTTTATATACTCACATAAAACCATAATAAAACCTCTACTAACGATTACTATCATACTAAAGTCAATAAAGTTTGAAAAATAAATCATGCGACCGAGCGACATAGAAAACTTTGCTTCAAAAAACGTTTCAGTTTTTCTCCTACATTGTTTATTAGTTTTTGATAAGAATATCTCCTGGGGAGGAGAGTGTATATTTAAATATACTCTTTAATCACTGGAGCATGTAATATACCCGCACAGGGTTGCTCTTTAATATAATGATACAACAGGAGGAATGAACATGAATTTTGTGAATATAATTAAGGGCTGATTATGTATAAAATCGTATGAAATATTATATTTATACGTATCAAAGACCACAAATCCAGCAGCGTTCCTTAAAATGTCTGGAACACACGGTAAACTAGAAGCCTTTTATTCTTAATGATGTTAGGCAGACACTGCTTTCCGGCTAAGGAAGTATATTTTTCTTTTCCTCCGATGGAATATCAAGGACGCTGAGAGGTACAAATTCAGTGCAGCATTGACTCAATAAAAGATGGCATTATAAGTACAAGTACACCAGCGTAAGATTTGTAGATGGCTGGAGTCAAGATTGTTTTCTAATTTTGCAAGCTCCCCTTTAGAGTATTCTGGTCCACAAGAGTAGCCACACCACTTCCTATCCAAATCATCGGTATCTGAATAAGAATAATCTTCCATTTTAGAAGAAGAATTCTGATGATGTAGAACTTCATGTGTGACTTCCAACAGACATTTCGTTTTTAATATTATCATGTAGCACATGTGATGTCATTTTGCTTATAAAACCATGGTAACTAAAATTGCATATGGTGCATATTTTATGAATTTTTAGACATCTCAGACTAAAATTCAGAAGAAGAAAAAATCCAGACCTTAGTTCTCCTTTAATAAAGATAAGCCCAGTGTTTGAAATAAAAGCAAATAATCATGGTGAAGGAGTGTTTTTTTATACTCGAAAATCCCTCCTCAACAGTGATTATTTGCTCTTAATTTGGACATTGGTTTTAAATATTTTATTTGACTTTATTATTTTAGAATCAATTATTTGATTAATATTTCATACATTGTAAATGTTATTCTAAATGATTACGGTTTTGTATCCACGGCGATTAATTCATGTTTTGATTTATAGTTTGATTTACCACAACATAATATTGGATTCAACATATATAAATACCTTTTTTGTCTGTATAATACTAAAACTATTTTCTAAGCTTCTGAAAAAATAGGTAACTTAATGTAAGATATACTCAACCCCAAGTGATGTGTGTGCATTATAGAAAAAAAGCAACCACTCTAGGAACCCACCTGTAACCAGCCATACATTGTAAGCAAAAAGGTTCTCCACCTTCACTATACCAACCAGATGGACAACTTTTGCCAACAGTAGAAGTATCATTACAATACATTCCTGCTGGGCAATTAACACAAGTAGATTGACCTCCTTTGTCTTGGTATGTGCCTAATGTACATGGTTGAGCAGTTGTCAAGCCCCTAGTAGGACATTTAAATCCTTTTGAACATAGAGTACAATTCAATTGCACGCCAGAAGAATAAGAACCAATCTGACATTGTTCTGGTGATGTTTTATTGAAGCAGCTAAAATCAAAACAAAACTTAAATAGAACTTTAATTTTATTTATTTCTGTGCGTGAACGACAGCAATCAAAAGTATATGTGCATTATTTTGGGATTGACATGGATTTTCCAAGTGTGCAGTGTCGATGCTTATTTGAAGTGATGAGTGCTCCTTGCAGAGGAAGCAACCACTGTAAAAACCCACCTGTAACCAGCCATACATGGTAAACAAGCAGATGATCCATCTTCGCTATACCAACCAGATGGACAACTTTTGCCGACAGTAGTAGTATCATTGCAATACATTCCTGCTGGGCAATTAACACAAGTAGATTGACCTTCAGCGTTCTGGTATGTACCTAGCACACATGGTTGAGCAGCCATCAAACCCTTAGTAGGACATTTAAATCCTTTCGGACATATAGTACAATTCGTTTGCGTGCCAACAGAATAAGAACCAATTTGACATAGTTCTGGGGTTGCTTTATCGAAGCAGCTAAATTCAAAACAAAACTTTAATAAATACACATTTAAATTTATTTCCTTTTGGGCATGACATGCAGTGATCCAAAGAAACAGATTTCTTTTCTTTCTGGATTGATTTGAATTGGTAGATTCTAACAAATTATTTCCAGTTTCCAATTTTATCAACCAAGGTTTGATAGAAGAAGTGCAGTGCTAATGCGTAAAGTGATTAGTGTACATTGCAGAGAAAAGCACGCACTCTCGGAACCCACCTGTAACCGGCCATACATTGTAAACAAACAGATGCTCCACCTTCACTGTACCATCCAGATAGACAACTTTTGCCAGCAGTAGTAGTATCATTACAATACATTCCTGCTGGGCAATTAACACAAGTAGATTGACCTTCATTGTCTTGATATGTGCCTAGCACGCATGCTTGAGCAGCCATTAAACCCTTAGTAGGACATTTGAATCCTTTCGGGCATGTAGAGCAATTCATTTGCATCCCAGAAGAAAAGGAACCAATCTGACATTGTTCTGGTGAAGTTTTATCGAAACAGCTAAATTCGAAACAAAACTTAAACAAATAGACAGTTAATTTTATTTATATCTGTGTGACATGGAGTGATCGAAATTAGCAGATTTACATATTTTGGGATCGATTTGGATTGGTATTGTTTTCAAGTTCCAATTTCACCAAACAAGATATTTTTTAAATCGTTTCCTTCTCTCAAGTCAGAGGCCACTATTAAAAGGGGGTACTTTTTACCCTCTCCAGATAATTATGATCCTCCTGATAGAAGATACAACCTTCAATCTACCTTATTAACCTTGAAACATGGCCAGAACCACTTTGCAGGGGAACAAGTAGATGGCAGTGCTTCTAGGAGCTTGAAAATTTCCACAAAGTGTGGTATTGAACCGGGAACCTCTGGATCATAAAGAACCACTGAGCAACTACTGTCTTTATTAGAAGAAGTGTCAATACTTTAATTTAAGTGGCATGTGTGCATTGCAAAGTAAAACAATCTTTCTACATGTGCAAACCCACCTGTAACCAGCCATACATGGTAAACAAACAGATGATCCACCTTCACTATACCAACCAGATAGACAATTTTTGCCAACAGTAGTAGTATCATTACAATACATTCCTGCAGGGCAACTAATACAAGTAGAATGACCTTCATTGTCTTGGTATGTGCCTAATGCACATGGCTGACCAATTGTCAAGCCCTTAGAAGGACATTTAAAACCTTTCGGACATGTGGAACAATTCATTTGCATCCCGGAAGAATAAGAACCAATCTGACATTGTTCTGGTGATGTTTTATTGAAGCAGCTAAATTTAAAATAAAACTCAAATAGAATTTTAATTTATTTATTTCTGTGCGTTACAGCAATCAAAAGTAGTAGATGTACATTATTTTGTGATTGACATGTATTTCCAAGTGTGCAGTGCTGATGCTTAATTGATGCGATAAGTGTGCCTTGCAGAGAAAGCAACCACTCTAAAAACCTACCTGTAACCAGCCATACATGGTAGGCAAACAGATGATCCATCTTCACTATACCAACCAGATGGACAACTTTTGCCAACAGTAGTAGTATCATTACAATACATCCCTGCTGGGCAAATAACACACGTAGATTGACCTTGATTGTCTTGATATGTGCCTAGCACGCATGCTTGAGCAGCCATTAAACCTCTACTAGGACATTTAAATCCTTTTGGACATGTAGAGCAATTCATTTGCATCCCAGAAGAATAAGAACCAATCTGACATTGTTCTGGTGATGTTTTATTGAAGCAGCTAAATTTAAAACACAGCTTACATAAATAGATATTTAGTTAAATTTATATCTACATGTGACACGGAGTGACGAAAAGTAGCATTATTTTGGGATTGCTTCGAATTGGTAGATTCTGACAGTATGTTTCTAAGTTCCATTCTAACAAATAAGGTTATTAAGAGAAGTGTAGTGTCAGTGCTTAATTTATATTTTGAAAAAACAAACATAGCATATAGGTGTGCAAAAAAGGTCCCTGGAAGAGCAGTAATTATGCAGTTTTGGTGTGGATTTCTTTAAATACTCACTTGAAGCCAGGTGGGCAAGGTGTACAAAGGGACATTCTTTTCAAACTATAAAATCCATCAGCGCATGGAATAGGTTTATTATATGTTGTATTACAAAAATAACCAGCAGGACAAATATTACATTCAGCAGCACCTTCTATTATAGTGTACTCCCCCAATGGACATGGTGAGGGATAATTTAATCCATCCATGTGACAAAAAGATCCTGGAGCACAAAATCTACAAGTGTTATTTCCGGCGGGAGCATAACTTCCTATTAAACATGCGGTGGAGTTAGTAACACTACAATGATGCAAAAACACTGCAGCATTTATCCATAAAATACCAACAATAAAATTCCATTTTTTCATAATTTTTAAAGTTTTGCCATGAAAATAATATATTGCTTTGTTCACTGTATGCTGTTTGTTTTTCTGTAAATTTTATGTCCACGTCTTCTATATGTTTATAAAAATAGTATCTTGCTTTGTGTAATATGCTGTTTGTTTTTGCTGTAAATTTTAAGTAGAAGAAAAATCTTACTACCTCTTCATATGTTTATCTATCACAAATATTATTAAATTCAAATCAAGCTTTAACAAAGTTTCAACAGGTTTAACACTGCCAGTAAACAAACTATTACAACAAATTTTTGATTCATAAAAAAGGTAATACCGACAAGAATTAGACTGAAATACACATATCTTTGATATAGTCAACTCATTTCTAATAAATTTAATAAGAATAAGAATATACATATCATTATAGACTCAAAGAAGATACGAAACTATAAATTAATAGTTGCTCAATCACATATAAAGGTGAAAGAAAAGCAAATAAAAAGATACCGAAATATGACACCAGTAAACGAATTGTCGTATTTAGTTAACTAAATCTATGTATATAATATGCATAAGATCAGATGTCAAAAAAATGAAACCTGCCATAAAATTACAATAGTTGTTCGCATGAAGAGAGATGAGGAGTATTTTTTTTTTTAGGTTTTTGTTTCTTCAAGACAGGTAAGAATTTTATTTATTAATTCATAATTTTTACAATTCATAAACAGATCAATTTTAATCAAATTTATTTTCTAAATTTGAATTTGTTTGTAGAATATTATATGAAAACCTAGTGTCAAAAACTTAACACTAACTTGACTTGTGTTTTTTAAGTGTGTTGTGAATCATCTAAGAAGTTCATATTCAAACTTACCAATGAGAACATCACAATGACACTGTGGTGTCATCATTAAATTAAAAGTCTGTTTTGGCAATAAAACTCACTTCCAAGGGTGCTAAATCAGCTTCTTTTATGTGCTGTACGATATGAAAGTAAATGCAGTTATAAATGCCAGAGTGCAAGTGCTTTAAATAACGGTTGAGTGCAGAAGTTAATGTGATCGGGAAATGTGAGAAAATTTATTTAGTGAGTGGGTTAATGTGTGGGTTAACTAGTGAGTGGTTTAATGAATTAGTGAGTGATTGAGTGAAAAGGTTAATATAATTAGAAGTGGGTTAAGATAGTTAGTGTAGAGTGCAACAAAATAAAATGTGAAACAGAATTGTGATAGAACTAAGATTAATAAATTCAATGCATTGATACAGCACTAAAAGGCATAGGTTAAATAAATAACTGTCATTATCACTCTGGAGAGATTTGTCAGAATAATTTCAGATTCTGAATTTCTCTTCCACAATGATGATTGGCAGTTATGGTAGAACACCAGGATGTCAATGTCAGTGTACAAAATAAGAGCATGTGGAGGAGGGATTTTTGGCAATGATCAATAATCACTTCTCCACAGTGATTATTTGCTTTCATGAAGAAACCAATCGTGATTATTGACACATTGACTTATGAATCTGTGCAGGAGTGTGTTAGGTCAATGAGCTTGCAATGGATTGGTCCAATCCATTGCAAGATCATTGACTCAGTTCTCTCCTCAGTAGATTATATTTTTGAGGCTGTCTCTTACATATTTATTTCAACCCATCCATTTATTTATATCTTGCATTTGACATTCCAGGGCTCGAAATAATAGCCGGTCATCACTGTGGAGGAGAGATTTTTCAGAATGTTTTCAGCCAACTTGGCTGAAAATATTCTGAAAAATCTCTC
>JAULBZ010006487.1:0-12347 GCA_032360805.1 Neoturris breviconis | reverse complement strand
TCTTAAAATAACGTTCAGATAACGTCCTTGGGACGTCCTAAATGACGTTGTCGCATGTTTCACACATAACTTTTTTGGAACGTTATAGGAACGTCCTAGAATGACGTTAAAAAAACGTCATATGAACGTCATTTTGCCGGCTGGGTACAAGCTCGTTAACATTACTCCCTTCTTTACTGATACAGTGGTTGATTAAACTGTTGCTATGAGAGGTCAGATATGGAATAATTAGGGCGCCAAGAAATACGCAATGTTGAGATAAATCATTTCGTCGTAGTCCTTAACAAAAGGTTAAAAAAAGTTACCAAATTTTAATACCATACCTTTAATAGAAAAAACGTAATCGCAAAATGAAAATGCCGGGCACTTTGTTCCCCCCTCCCACCCTAGTGTTAGGGTTCCTACTATGTTGCTTATATAAAAAGCGGGTACTTTTTTTGTGGTTTACATCAGCGAGGTCACAATTTTAAGAAGAAAATACTTAGCAAACTTAAATTTGAAATTAACTTAATCTCGGTTGGCAATGCCTTGATCAAATTCCGCAGTAAAGACGCTAGAACAACACTTTCAACGTTGTTCTAGCGTCTTTACTGCCCTTTTTGAATATGGTGGAATCAAAATACCATATGTGAGTACTTGTTATTAGGCGTTATTATTGCCTTTTTATTGATTCATTTGAAGGCAATTGCAAGTAAGTCAATGTAAAATCAATAGTATAGTTTAACAATCGATTTAGTCAGAATGAGCTTTTGTAGGACACTGAATAGATAACTTTTGAATGGTTAGTGTTTTGGACATGAAACCTTGCACACCTGGACCAATATGCCTGAAACTCTTGAGCTTTCCACAATTTTACAGATGTTAGCGTTGTTTGGTGGCGTCATTATTTTGCAGAGAGGTAAAATTACAAAATGTTTCATTGTTTCAATGTTTTACTATATCAATACTAATACCTTTAACACCTCCAGCACAAATTTCATGACGTCATCAATTTTATTGATTTTCAGCCCCTGATGACAACGGGTTTGATGTTGTTCTAGATAGTCATATTGAAAACCTAAAATACATTTTTTTGTGCAAAACTATATTAATGGGTACAAAATCACCCTCAGATGTTTTTTTTCAAATTTTTTCTTTTGTAGTCTAGATGAAAGTTCGTAATGCTACTAACATATTCCGAAGATTTGACTCCATAAGAATGAATATTAGTGGAGATTTAATTGATTAAAGTTAATTTCCTATTATGTATTTTCTATGCTCACTGCGTGGCAGCCATCTTGCTTGGCCAAACATTTTTTGTTTGCAGAGAAAAGAATTTCTTGTTTTGCCACTTCCTGACATATTTAGACTCTGAAATTTTCGGAGTATGTTCAGTGTGTGTCACTTATTTATTTGACATAAAAAATTGAAAATTTGACCAAAAAAGGTGATTACGTACTTTTAAACTAAAAGTCGCAAAGTTTGAGAAAAAATCATAGACCACAAGAAAAACTATTGCAACAACTAGTTCTCCATACTGAATAGGGTTAAAAAACATATTCGTTGTTGGCGTATGGTTAATTCAGCTGTTCCGTGCGTTTTTTTTTATGCATGAAAACATACGACGTATACGAAGTATACAATCATTTTTTTGACAAGTAGTTATAAGTTCCACTTCGTATAATGCTGTTTATATTACTACAAAAATCACTGCTGAGCATTCAATAATTTCAAGTTATATTGTAAGAGGTCCTTTACATTGCATCATAGACACTGTTGAGAATTTAATGTTGATAAGTTATTTTTGTTCCCTACTGGTTAAAACTTGTTCAAAGTGAATAGTAAACACGCTTGAATCAAATAGATGGACGTTTTTCTAGCGTCTTTACTGCTAACTTTGAACAGGTTTCTGCTAACTGTGTAGTTTATTTTTTTACTTTATAGTTGATGAAAATCATTCAGTGTTAATTTGCATTTGTAAATAGGTCGTTTATGAATTTGTAATCGCTGTTCGGTGTTTATGTTTTATTTGACAATACATCGTATATTGTTGGATCATAGTCGTTACAGAGCATTAAATGTTTATATCCTTACCCAGTGTACACAAACTTGTTCAAAGTCCCCTTTAAAAACGCTAGAACAACTTCCTCGACGTTGTTATAGCGTCTTTACTGCTGACTTTGAACAAGTGTTGACCTACTCGGTACATAGCAGAACATGTTACTTTGTAATATTTTGTTTATATTTACGTAAAGGAGGATCTTCAAGGCAAATCCATTCCCTTGAATTCTAAATGAAGCCATTACATTGGTTGAAAGTTGTTGATGGACCATAATAATGCCAAGTTTCATGAAGTTAGCATTAGCCGTTCATGCACACTAAATTCCAATTTCACCGATTTTCCCGATTTTCGTGGAAATCTTGCATGGTTCCGGAAGAAATATTACAGAACCGACGGATATGTTAAAATATAATCCCTTGGCATTCGAAAAAAATAACAGAACTTCAAAATAAGAAATAGACTGCTCCAGTGCATGCTTTTTTTTAAAACAAAAATGTATTAAAAAAAAAATGATGACGTCATCAAGAAAGGTGCTGACCTCAACAAAACAATATTTACGTCATGTTGTTCCTTTGATAATAATGGACTGTTAACATTTAAAATTAAAAGTTATCATAAGGATTGGGGAGCGAAATCCTCCCAATCATATTAGAGTTAATCCTATTCATGCTATTCACAGCCCCAAAAAGCCCAGCCTGAATAGGTTAGGTTAACATACAAGTTTTATAAATTTCAATCGGAAAAAGGGTCAATAATCCTCGTAACCCAGAACAAAACCCGGAATTTGAAAAATAGGGAAAAATTGTCCTTATGATTTTCATTGCCATAAGTAGTGATTGGAAGTTACTTATAATCTCGTGTGCATAAAAACTGAAATTTAATAATAGAAATCCCAATTTCCTCGTTAGGTATAGCTTAGAAGTTCGGCCGACAGAAATAGAATTCTATGAAAAGTCAGTAAGTTTTAAAATCCAGTTAGAAAATACTATATTGTTCAAAGTGCACAAAAATGACGCCAGAACAACATCGTTCAACATCTTTACTGCGGACTTTGAACAAGTTCTAGACCACTGGGATACTGAGAAAAGTAATTACAATTTCATTTTTATTAGGCAAACTCGAAAATTCCAGGTAAAATGCTCCAGTAAAAAGGGAATTTTGCAGGTATGTCAATATCTACCAATGGATGTTCCATTAGTAGATATTGACATCACCTGCAAAATTCCCTTTGTACTAGAGCATTTTACCTGGAATTTTCGAGTTTTCCTAAATAAATCAATCAAAATAATTATTGCTTTTTTGAGGTAATTAACTATTGCACAGGTGGTCAAATCCGCATTATACCAACAAATTATAAAATTCTAACATTACATTTTTTTTAGAAAACTAAACAACTAATGCATCAAATGAACTGGCTAAACCAATCACATTGTAAAAGTCCTTATCCAAGTCGTGAAGGATTAACAGATCCACAAAGAACCTCTTTAGCAACTGCATATATACTACTCACTCCTTTTACTTTAGTATTGAATGGATTCTTAATATACGCGTTACATAAAACGAAACAATATCGACAAGTGTTTTCAAGGTTTATTTTAGCCTTGTCCATATCAGATTTCTTTATTGGGTTCTTGGTTCAGCCTATTTCGATATATTTGCTTCTGGCAGAGGAGGACCAATATGGTAGCTGCTTTATGTCATGGATTTTTACCTTTGTTGCATATGCATTGTTAAATTTTTCTGGATTATCGATATTTATAGTTTCAGTGGATAGGTTCCTAAGATTACGTAAATTACAAAGATATGCACACGCCATGACAATAAGCAAAGTAAATTCAGTTATTATCGGTACCGTATTAATTTCCATCGGTATTTCAATTGGTTGTATTATAGCATCGTATTATTCTTTTTTCTGTTATTACAATATGGTAGTAATATCTATTAACGGCTTGGCTGCAGGTGGAATACTTTTGTTTTATGGCATGACATGGCGAAATGTACGGAAACGAATAATATCCATTAGACATCTGAGTCCTCAAGATAAAGGTCGCTCGCAACCAGAAACCACAATATGTTGTCCTGGTGATGATGGTATACAAGAAAGCCAACGTTTATCAAAACTAGTAAAATTGAGCAGATCGAAACTCTCTCTTGCTGTGAAACGATCAAGACCATCATACGATGCAGCAATGACTCGTACAGTGGCGGCTATATTATTATGTTGTTGTGTTACTTACCCACCTTACTTCTTCATATCGTTTCATCGATCCTTAAATTTAGCAATCGATGGAAAATGTGGTCAAAAAGCTGATGATAACATTATTTGGTTCTTTGCTACATTTTATCTAATGTTTGTCAACTCAACCGTTAACGCTATACTTTATTCGTGTCATAATAGACAAGTAAAAGAACTTTTAGTCAAAATGTGTTCATTTCGTCAACAAAAAGCAGATAATATTGAAGTCTTTAAAATGTCCAAGAATGGTCCAAAAGCAATACTAGTATCTACGCAAAGAAATCCGTATAAATGCACGGTGAATAATTTCAGCAATCAGCCTCCAACATAATAAAACACCATTCTTGACATTATTGTGTTTTTATGAGCTTATTAAAACACCAATTGAATTAAATTCCGATGACATAAGCACTTCATCATTGTGATCAAATTTTGTAATAGTTTGTACACGCTATTAGTAACTTGTGTATATTTCGTTGCAGATAAAGATAAGATTAAGAGACCATCTCAAAAATTTCGCTTTAAAACTAACTTTTTTCTTACAGTTAAATCAACTAAAATTGACAATATTCAACAAAAATTAATCTATGCAGAATTGTGTTATGTCAGTGAGCTTGCAAGGGATTGATTTCTTCGGTACGAAGAAACCAATCCATTACAAGATCATTGACTCAGTACTCTCTTCGGTAGATTCTATTTTTGAGACGGTCCCTAACTAAGCTCTTAAAATCCAAAGTGTTGAAATTCGAACGCGGCAATTTGAAAGTTCTGTTTACTTTTCAGTGTATCAGAATAATTTCCGTCCTATTAGGAAATATCTATTGAATACGATCACTCTTATAAATCGTTATACGGACTATATACCTTACAATCCGATATCAAGACTTAAACTGTTACGGTATGGAATTTTCTTGTATAAATCCAGTTTCCTTGCCACCACATGACGTCGGAACAACGTTGGAACAAAGTTGGAACAACGTCAAAACAACGTCAAAACAACGTCAAAACGAAGTTACAACGTCGTTTTGAAATTGTTTCGAAGTTGTTTGCTCATTGGGTTATGGCAACTCTGGAAATGATAATAATAGTACACATGCTGTTAGATGTAAGGTCTTATGCAACGCTCACCGACTAACAAATACTTTTTAAATATAAAGTACCAGTTACTATACTCAATTTACCAAACCTTTTGGTCAGCACGGTCATGGTCGAGAGAATAAGAAATATCATATGAAATTCAACAGACCTCTGCCAGAATATATTAGTATGAAATTTGTGATGTAAAATAAAGAAGTTCTAACATACTTCTCGAGATGTAAACACACACACAGAAGACATAAACTCCCTGTAATACGAAACCATACAGTAAATAAAAACAATAAGAAGGAGAGTGAGGCAATTTAAATCATCTAAGATTAAATACTTAAATACTCACCTCGATTTGTTATTATAAATAGAAGCTGAAAACTGTTTATAATAATAACATCGGCACCACAAGTGTTATAAACATTAAAAGAATGACATATCTCGATCTCTAACATTTAATTTACAGATTAGAACTCAAACTACTTTTAAGTCACTGAGTTTAAGGTAAATATCAGCTCTATATTCTTCGTGATTTTCGATTTCTTTCGTGGCTATTTTTGTTGGGGGGAACATCAATCGATAAAGAAATGATTGTTGCGCATTGACGTCGTACGTAATTATGGACAACATCAGTTCTATATTTACAATATATACGTCAGAAGCAGCCAATGGGAAGTGTTCTGGGAAACGGGTGTTCTTATTCTCTAACTGATCTCCATTTCAGTATTTTTACTAGCATACGCGGGTATCTCAGAACAGCTCGTTTTCCTAGCTAGAGAAGAATCAAGTGTAAGCACAGTTAGTATTTTTAGCTGAGTAAGACTTTCCTAAGACAGTAGCTACTTTTGTTGTAAGAACACTTTAATTTCCTAGCTCGCTGCAACAAAGACTTAGCCCAGAACAGATCATTTTCCCAGCCAGAGCTTTTTTCGATTTCCCAGCTGAGACAGCCAGATCAGAACAGATCATTTTCCCAGCCAGGAGATGATCAATAGTGAAAGAACATGTCAAATCTCCAGCTGTAGCTTCTATTCTGGAACCAAAGAACAGGTCTAATTCCCAGTCAGTATACACCCCTCAGAACACCTATTGTTAAAAACACTTCCGTTGGCTGCTTTCGAGACTTTACTTTACAATGGCCTTACCTTTATGCGTTCTTAAACAATGGGCACAAAATCGCAGTAAAGACACCAACTTTGTTCTAGCGTCTTTACTGTTGACTTTGAACAAGTTTTCGACACTGGATATCGTGTAAGGCATCATCTCTAAATACAATATTACTCCTGTTCATAATGTACAACGTTATGTTCATCGCAGCATCGCTCACACAAGATTAAGTCATGGAAAATTATGGTTTGCCACAAAGAAAATCAGTTCTGACATATTTCTGAAAATGTAGCACACACACACACACAGAAAAAATAAACTCCTTGCCAAACGAAACCACATAATAAATAAAACAATTAGATGGAGAGCGAAGGTTATTTAAATCATCTTAGATTAAATAATTAAATACTCGCCTCGATTTGTTATTATAAATAAATGCTGAAAACTGTTTATAAGTATGAATGATCGAGCAGAATATTCAATGAGTTATTATCATAAGTACATGCGCATAACATAAGCACCACAAGTGTTAAAAACACTAAAAGAATGACGTATCTCGATCTGTAACATATACTTTACAGATTAGAACTCAAACTACTTTTAAGTCACTGAGTTTAAGGTAAATATCAGCTCTATATTCTTCGTGATTTTCGATTTCTTTCGTGGCTTCTTTGGTTGGGGGGGAACATCAATATATAAAGAAATGATTGTTGTGCATTGACATCGTACGTTATTACGGTAAATAGCAGTTCTAAATCTACATTTTACACTATACTGTATAATGATCATACTTTTATGTGTTCTTATACTGTGTGCACAAAACCGCAGTAAAGACACCAAACTTTTTTCTAGCGTCTAGCGTAAGTTATTGCTCACTGGGTATTGTGTAAGGCATTATCGCTAAATACAATATTACTTTTATTTACAATGTATAATGTATGTGCATCACAACCTCGCACACACACGATCAAGTCTTAGAAAATTATAGTTTGCCACAAAGAAAATCAGCTCTAACATAACACACAGAAAAAATAATGTTGTCATACGAAACCACATTAACATTTATTCTTATTATTCTCCACCCGCTTGATTTCCTTCTTCTAACTATTCCACTTAATATATAAAAACAATCAGATGGAGAGTGAGGTTAATTCAATACTTACATACTCGCCTCGATTTGTTATTATAAGTAGAAGCAAAAAACTGTTTATAAGTGTGAAGGATCGAGCAGAATGTTAAGTGAGTTATTATAAAAAGTACATACGCGTAACATGGGCGCCACAAGTATTATAAACACTAAAAGAATGACGTATCTCGATCTGTACATTGTACTTTACAGATTAGAACTCAAATTATTTTTAAATCACTGAGTTTAAGGTAAATATCAGCTCTATATTCTTCGTGATTTTTGATTTCTTTCGTGGTTTCTTTGGATGGGGGGAACATCATTATATAAAGAAAGGATTGTTGTGCACTGACATCGTACGTTATTATGGTGAATATCAGTTTAATATTCTTCGGGACTTTTGATATCTTTCATGGCATATTTGGTTGGGGAGGGAGGAAACTTAACATTTTGATGAATTGAAATATAATGTCTTATCGCTGGTGACCAATTACGCACCATAAGTTACAATAATCTTACTTTCACGCGTTCTTACCCAGTAGGCAAAAACCGCAATAAAGAAAAAAACTTTGTTCTGGCGTCTTTACTGTAGACTTTAAACAAGTTTTTATACACTCCTGTTGACAACGTGTAATATTATGTGCATCACAGCCTCGCTCACACAAGATCAAGTTTTCAAGAAAATAATGGTTTCCACAAAAAAAATCAGCTCTAACGTAAAAAAATAATTTTGTTATACCAAACCACATTAACATTTATTCTTATTATTCTCCACCCGCTTGATTTTTTACTTCTAACTAACCCAATCAATATATAAAAACAATCAGATGGAGAGTGAGGTTGATTCAATACTTGCATACTCGCCTCGATTTGTTATTATATATAAAAGCAGAAAACTGTTTATAAGTGTGAAATATCGAGCAGAATTCTAAACGAGTTATTATAAAAAGTACATACGCGTAACATGGGCACCACAAACGTTATAAACACTAAAAAAAAGACGTATCTCGATCTGTACTTAGTACTTTACAGATTAGAACTCAAACTATTTTTAAGTCACTGAGTTTAAGGTAAATATCAGCTCTATATTCTTCGTGATTTTCGATTTCTTTCGTGGCTTCCTTGGTTGGGGGGAACATGAATATATAAAGAAATGATTGTTGTGTATTGACATCGTACGTAATTATGGTAAATATCAGTTCAATATTCTTCGGGACTATTGATATCTTTCATGGCATATTTGGTTGGGGGTGGGGGAGACTTAATATTTTGATGAATTGAAATATAATGTCTTATCGCTGGTGACTAATTACGCATTATAAGTTACAATAATCTTACTTTCACGTGTTCTTACCCAGTAGGCAAAAACCGCAATAAAGAAACAAAACTTTGTTCTAGCGTCTTTACTGTAGACTTTAAACAAGTTTTTATGCACTCCTGTTGACAACGTATAATATTTTGTGCATCGCAGCCTCGCTAACACAAGAGCAAGTTTTCAAGAAAATAATGGTTTCCACAAAGAAAATCAGCTCTAACATAAAAAAATAATTTTGTTATTATTCTACAACCGCTTGATTTTTTACTTCTACCTATTCCACTGAATATATAAAAACAATCAGATGGAGAATGAGGTTGATTCAATACTTGCATACTCGCCTCGATTTGTTATTATAAATAGAAGCAAAAAAGTTTCTACAAGTGGGAAGGATCGAGCAGAATGTTAAGTGAGTTATTATAAAAAGTACATACGCGTAACATTGGCACCACAAGTGTTATAAACACTAAAAGAATGACGTATCTCGATCTGTACTATATACTTTACAGATCAGAACTCATATTATTTTTAAATCACTGAGTTTAAGGTAAACATCAGCTCTATATTCTTCGTGATTTTCGATTTCTTTCGTGTTGTCTTTGGTTGGGGGGAACATCATTATATAAAGGAATGATTGTTATACATTGACATCGTATGTAATTATGGTAGATATCAGTTCTACATCTACGTTTTACACTATACTGTACAATGATCATACTTTTATGCGTTGTTGTGCACAAAACTGCAGTAAAGACACCAAACTTTTTTCTAGCGTCTTTACTATTTACTTTTAACTAGTTATTGCCCACTGGGTATCGTGTAAGACATTATCGCTAAATGCAGTATTATTCTTATTTACAATGTATAATGTATGTGCATTACAACCTCGCACACACAAGATAAAGTCTTGGAAAATTATAGTTTGCCACAAAGAAAATCAGCTGTAGCATAACACACTGAAAAAATAATCTGGTCATACGGAACCACATTAACATTTATTCTTATTATTCTCCACCCGCTTGATTTCCTACTTCTAACTATCCCACTTAATATATAAAAACAATCAGATGGAGAGTGAGGTTAATTCAATACTTACATACTTGCCTCGATTTGTTATTATAAATAAAAGCAAAAACCTGTTTATAAGTGTGAAGGATCGAGCAGAATGTTAAGTGAGTTATTATTAAAAGTACATACGCGTAACATGGGCACCACAAGTGTTATAAACACTAAACGAATGACGTATCTCGATCTGTACTATATTTTTTACAGATTAGAACTCAAATTATTTTAAATCACTGAGTTTAAGGTAAATATCAGCTCTATATTCTTCGTGATCTTCGATTTCTTTCGTGGCTACTTTGGTTGGGGGGGGAACATCAAAATATAAAGAAATGGTTGTTGTGTTTTGACAACGTACTAGAAAATCGCTTACACGGGTCTTGCTGAACGGGTGATATTAGACCTCTCCATTTCCTTCACGCGGAACTTCACATCGTTGTTTCCTTACAGTATTCAAGTGTAAAATGTGATTGATCTTTTATGATTACGTCATCAAGGCCAAATAGGTGGTGGAAAAAAAAATATTTTAGATGCAAAAAAGTTTGGTCACAAAAATTTATCAGCACGTTCTTGAAGCCAAAATAACAAGAAAATGTTTTTCCGAAATATTTTTTTTCCACCTATCAAAACTGCTAAGATTGCTAAGGGAAAATTATCACTAGGTACCAATTTGTTTTTCCAAAATCATAACTTTTTACCGTTTAAGCAGTGCCCCCTCTGACCTGAATCATTTTGGATCTTAACTCTATTATATATGGGCTTTTTCATGTATGTTGAATATATGGGAGAGGAGCAAAACTACCCCCATGTTAGAAAACATGCTACAAGCGTGAAAATTTGTGTGTAATTAGGACTTAATGAAATAATTTAAAAATAATGGTCAAAATTTAAGTTTTGCAAAATCTTACATTTAAAATAATAAATAATGCATAATACTAACTGTTTTGTTATTCTGACTTCAAAATACAAGCCCTTGGTTAATATACAGACCTTGCAAGTTTAGTCTGTATTATCGACCTCGAGCTTGTATTACACGGTACAGAATATCAAAACAGTTTGTATTGGACAAGTGCGCGTCTTTTTTATCAAGAAACTGGTTTATAAGAAACCTTCCTGAAAAGTTAAGAAACATTTAGAACTAAAAATATTTTCTTAGTCCAATACGCTAAAAACTTTTAATTTTCAACCCAAAGTAAACACAACAAACTTTTATCAAATGAAATATGTTCGAAATTGAAATTCGAATTTAGTTGTAAGCCTAAAAATATAAGAAACATTTTAAGAAACTAATAGAACTGAAAACCTCATTTCTTGGTACCAAAAATAGGAAGCTTTTGGTAATACACCCTTCGCCAGGTTTCTTATATAAAAAAAGTGTATTCCCCTTGGAAACCGTTAGTACCTAGTCGGATCAGCTTAAGGTCAGCAAAATAACGTTAGAACAACGTTCTGTGAACATTATTCTAATGTTAATTTGCTGACTTTGAGCTGATTTTTGCTGCCTGGGTATAGATTCGATGTAATTTTTTATTTCATATTACTCATAGTTTATTTCTAGAGTCAAAGCTCCCCACCAATGAATCATTGTGATGTCAAGTTAAGTTGAGATAACAATTATATTAGAAGATATATAGACCTATCCTATTCAAAAATACATGAAGAAAACGAGGCGTTGGCTGCTCAAAGTAGAACTTGATGCGATGAAATTACTTCCCTTTTATGCACTGATCTATTGAATGATGGGAATAGATTTCTCCTCCCTCGTCGATTAGCCTGCTAAGCAAAAATGTATGCGAAACATCAAGTAAGGGTGCGCAGTAATAGTTGATTTTACGCATACACAAATGTCATATTTCATTTTTAAAAAAATATTTACAGTTTAGTTATGGTGCCATATAACTCCATATAATGAGGATGCAATGTCCACGGTGGGAAAAAAAACTTGTTCAAAGTCCGCAGTAAAGAAGCTAGAACAACTTCGAAGAACGTTATCCTAGCGTCTTTACTGGCGAATTTGAACACATCTTTGCCTTCTGAGAGCGTCAATGACATTCAAATACGTTTCTATATATTCCCGCATTTGGACTGTGTACCATATATGGAAATAAACATTTCAAATGCGGAATATACGGAACCGTTATGCGGCACAGTCGTTCATGATTTGGCCTTTCATAACTTTCTGTTGGTACCTGATTAATGCAACTTGAATTTTTAATATTTATTTTGATAATATCCAAACCTTCTCAGAACGGATAGTAAATATACGTACTACAATCTCTCACGTAAATGTTTGAGACAAGGGGAAATTTGTGCAAAAATTCCGAATTTCAAATTAGGCAAAAAGACTTAAATTTCGATTAGCAAGACGAACTGC
>JAULBZ010006485.1:0-12351 GCA_032360805.1 Neoturris breviconis | reverse complement strand
CATGAAAAGAATGGACCCTTATTTTACTTTCAAATAGTGCGCACAAGATAATTGAGTTGGGTAGAAAAGTGCCGTCAAAGCTTGTGGATCTTTCAGGCAGAGATCTGCAGATATAGAGAGTGGCTAACATATCTACCATAATGAGAACTTAGGCAAAGGTTATTGCATTAAATACGACAATAAACGGCACCCTATCTATCCAATTTATTCATCACACGCGCACTGCTTGAAATTATAAAAAATATGGCTGCAGGTAAAATGTTAGTACACGTTTCATATTAATTCTCAATGTTTTGTTTTAAAAACGTTTTTTATAATTTTTCACTGTTTCCTCGTAATATTTTTATACACGTTTAATGTTTTAATAAATTTTTTATCTTTGTATATATTTTCAAGCGATATCTTTTATATCAAGCACAACTTGTAAATGTATACAATACTTTAGGAGCATTAACTTTCGCGGGCAATAACGGTTTTCGCGGATTTTGGCCCCATTCGCGAAAGTAAAATACGCGAAAAATCTTATATTTTCCCAGTCGTATCATGGTAACTGTAAACCATGGAATCACCCAGAGCCAGCCAAAATCACCCAAAATCACCCAGAGCCACCCAAAATCAGCCAAATTCCTAAAGTTAAAAAAACATCGAGTTTCTGCATATAGTTAGTTTTATAGTTTTTAGCGCAGTACACGTTTTTTTTTATAAGAAACCTAGCGAAGGACCTAGCAGCAAATGTTTCTTAATTATGACGTCAAAAGTGAAGGTTTTTAGTTCTAAACGTTTCTTAAAGAGTTTCTTAAATTTTTCAAATATTATTAAAGTACAGAGACCAAAACAGACAATAATAACGAGTCAGTATGTTTAAATTGTATCTTGTAGCTTACTAAAATAATCACTCATCTAACAAAAGTACAATTCTATTAAAATCGTCAAGGTTAAGGTAATCTTCAGATTCATCGTCAAATAGAATTCGATATTCGTCTAGCTTCTTGTTGTACCACGAAACAACACCAACAAAGTTTCTTATTCCGAAAAGCAGGAATAATTTGTAGTAGCAAAAGTTTCTTAATTTTTGAAGATTCTGGTACTAGGTTTCTTATAAACCGGTTTCTTATATAAAAAAAAGCGTGTATTTTAATATTAAATTAAGGCTTGTTTCGTAATGAAGAATACATTTTTTTTAATTAAATAAAATTTCTGTTACGATTAATTTATTTTATTTCACCAAAAATTGAGGAAAAAGGTTCCCTAAAATACAAAATGAAAGTCAAAAAAGGTTCATAGTGAAAGTCTCATATACTTACTATTTTTATGAATGTGGTCAAAGCTCATATAATTTTTTCACTCTTCTTATTTTCATGAATGTCGTCAAACACATTTTTTATTATCGAGTACTGATTTGTGTCATAGATTACTGATTCGTATTGTTGAACAGTGATTCGTATCGCAGAACATTAATTTGTTGGACAGTGATTTGTGTCGGCAAATACGAATTTGTGTCATTGAATCGAATGCTAATTCACATCATTGGATACCTATTCATGTTGTTGAGTACTGATTCTTGTCACAGAATATTAATTCAAATCATCAAACATCAATTCCTGTCATCAAACGAGCCACATCTTATTGAATTTGTTTGTTACATTTTCTTCTTTGCTTTTCTTCCTACACCGCAACCTCATTTCCGTATAGAGCATTATATATAGTCGAATACTAATTCTCCAAACTCTTTTGTGACTGAATTATATTTACTCACACTTGGTGGACCAATAGTCCTAATGTTTGTCACACATCTGTTATTTTCCTTTCGTTTACATGTGTGATAAATTTCTCCACTGAGAAACAAATAAGAACTCCCATATCGGAGATATTGCTATATTGGTTTCATTTCATCATTTTGTACCATTTTTAATTGTAAACGCGATCAGTTCCTTCACTGTAGTTTGTGTGGTTTGGTTTGTTGACGATGTGAAATGAGTGGAGATTGAGAGCAGGGGTAAAAAAAATCAACCTCTTTAGAAGCTGGGACCCAATTTTGTTTTTGACTATGAATAGACAAAGAAACAATAAAAATAACACTATGGAATACTCACTATTAACTCTCGACAAATTGAATGAATTGGTACTTGACAAAATGAGTCATTGTTCGACGACATGAATTAGCACTTGTTTTTGAAAAAATTAATTACGCACCCCCCATCTAAATGCTGAGGTCACTACTAGGTGAGGGGGTACTGTTCGATGACACGAAACAGTATTGACACAAATTATTATTGACACAAATCAGTATCAACACAAATTATTATTGACATGAATCAGTATTTTGATGACACAAATCACTATTTGACAACGCAAATCGGTATTCAATGACACAAATTCAACTACACAAATCACCATTCGACAACACGAATCATTGTTCTACGACAAAAATTGATGAAAAAGTTATTCAACAAATAAGTTCTTAGGGAAACAAATGGGATATGAATTGGTGCTTTAAATTGTCTTCACCATCTGACTCCATAAATTTCCATACCATCCATGTCAGTAGGGTATTGTACAACAAAATTGCACAACAGATGATGTATAGCACCACCCCCCGCCCCACTAGTCAGACTTCCAGAGCCGCAAAAATTACAATGTAAAATTCAAAATTATTACAATGCTACAATGCTATGTAATGTGGAAACATATTATTCAAATGTGATGCTGGAAGTCTAACCATATAAAGTGATGCTTTAAGTACCACATCAATGGATATAGAAAGAATTATATGTAACTAATTAGTTTCTTTATGTTTTGAAATAAAATATGTATGAACAAAAAATAACATTGCAAACATACAGCGAACAGTCAATAGTGTATGCAAGGTAGAACAATATTTTGGGTAAATGCTTCACCAAATTAGGTACATTTGAATGCCTTCTCACCAGTGTGGACTCTCATGTGCTGTCGTAAGTGTGCGTTTTGAGCAAATGCTTTGTTACAATTCTTACAATTGAATGGTTTTTCACCAGTGTGAATTCTTATGTGACATCGTAGGCCTGAATTGTCTGAAAATGCTTTGTCACATTCATTACATATGAATGGTTTTTCACCAGTGTGAACTCTTATATGACGCTGTAAGTGCGAATTTTGAGTAAATGCTTTATCACATAAGTTACATTTGAATGGCATCTCACCAGTGTGAACTCTCATGTGATATCGTAAGCTTGAATTTCGAGTAAATGCAATGTTACAATTGTTACATTTGTATGGCTTCTCACCAATGTGAACTCTCATGTGACTAAGTAAGTTTGAATTTTGTGTAAATGCTTTATTACAATTGTTACATTTGAATGGTTTTTCACCAGTGTGAATTCTCACGTGACATTGAAACTTTGACTTTTGAGTAAATGATTTGTGACAATTGTTACATTTGAATGGCTTCTCACCAGTGTCAGCTCTCATATTACGTTGCAAGTCTGAATTCTGTGTTAACACTTTGTCACTATTGCTATCTTTGAATAGTTTCTCACCAGTGTGATCTAGAAATAAGAAATTATTATTTTGACATAGATCCTTTCTCCCAATTCTTAATATGATCATACACTGCGAGGGGTGGAGTTAGCATTGGTGGATAAACATTAGCATTGGAGGAGAGTAGCGAATTTTCAAATCATAGCCTAAAGGAATGTTTAAAAATCACTTTTCCACAGTGGATATGAATTGCATACACACATTATACATAATAACATTATGTACACACCACATTACACATTAATATTTCGAAATTGAAAGGGAAGCTTCCAAAATCAAAGTGAAGACTTAAATTCCCAAAATTCTAAAATTTCTTTAAAAAAAATCTCTTATCATTGATAAAGAAGCTTCCCCAACCTACAAAATGTCAGTCAAAAAAGATTCATAGTAAAAGTCTCATAGAGAAGTCTCTTCTCACCTTATGATTTGGGTATGATATTGCTTAACCAAAATTTGAATGAAATTAAATTTTTGATAAAATCCCTTTTTCATTGATTCTTGATCCCGAGTAGATGAAATTGAAAAGAATTTGGCCAGCCAATCCGACATGATCTGGCCAGCGGTCTCATATTATTGCCTAGAATGCCATAACCAAATTTATTTATGTCCAAAACAAACAAAAAACATTAAATAGCACTTGCAAATTAATAATATTACCTGTAGTATCATTTTCATGTAGTAAGATATCATTCGGTGATTGAACTTGTATATCTTGAATCTAAGAAACAGAAAAATTAAAAATCAAATAAAGACAAATTATAATGCTATTCGGTTAGACTAGACAAAAACTTTATCCACTAATTATTTTGACCTGTCAAAGTTGTACAGGCATCTTTTAAGTAAAATAATAATAAATAACTGTGGATCATTTTGCATACAAGAAAAATCATATCTTCTAAGTAAACATACAAAAAACAAAGCTGGAAGCTAGTGAAACATTATCCAAAGGAAAAAAAAGGATTATTTTATATTTATGGCTAATTCTTAATACATAAATGGACAAACATTTTGTCAGCCGAATATTGTGTCCGACAATTATTTTGATTTTGACCTTTAAGGTAGATAATAATAAAATATTAAGAACAAAAATGTGACTGTGGTCTCATACATAACATGTTCAATATGATGGGTCAATCCTTATAGAAAGTCTCCACTTTTGAAAATTTTATTTTTTTGCAGATAATCGGTCTGACAAAGACAAAAAACATTTGGTCAGTGGTCTCGCAATATCGCCTAAAATTTCAAAATGGTAGCACTTCAGTGACAGAGTCTAATATGAAGGTTATAGCTAAACTTTGTTTGATAGGGTAAAACCTAATCAAACAATTATACCTTTTCCTTTTGAATAACAATTATTGTTGGCTCCTCCTCATATTCATTACATTCTTGTTTTATTATTACAATTTTACTTTCTTCAATTGTTTTCTAAAAAATAGTAGAATAATACCAATTCACTTATCCAACTAAATGTATTAAGGTAATTAAATTTATATGATTAAAGCCCTATTCTTGTGTACGTAAAAAGTATCGCAATGACTTATAACTAAAACAATATTCATTCGTTTTTTTCTTATGGAAAAGGAAAAGGTTGTTAAATTGTTTATTCAAGCCAGTATTGATTTGATTTGCTTAGTAATTCTCTGACGTTATTTTGCTGACTTTTGCTGAAGTTTTTGCCCAGTGTTCTGCAGAAGATTTTATGAAGTGGAAAACAGCCTTTAGACTCATTCGTTGTATTGCATGTTTTATAGAGTATGCCTCAGAATTATTTTTATAGACGAAAATAGCATAATTACGGTGAACGTGCGGTGATGTTTCGCTTCGCTTCTTCTTTATTTACGTACTTCTTCTAATTACAATTTATGATAGCAACAATTGTGTGTACAATATGAATTATTAATGCTAGCGTATGACCGTTTCTTGTACGATATAGTTCACAGAAGAAAATGTTTTTGCACAATACCCTCAGTAGTGAGTACAATGATTTGTTGTACCCTGATTGAAAGTGGTCAATAATGCCAAATAAACGTGTGGCCAGGATACATTTTAAAATCAAACAAAAAACTCTTTCTTTCTAGACTTATTGTTTAGTGTGTTATTTAATTTTGTGCACGTCTTTATTTTGTGACGCCTTTAAAAACTGTGTTTGAAAGTTAGTGTTTTTATGTTTTTATTGTTATAAAAATTATTTTAATAACTATCATGAGAATTCTTTTTAGAAATAGGATTATTTTTGATAAACAAAAGTTGTTTTTATTTATTTCTTTATTTTTTTTAATCAACGTGACTTCTGTTTTCGTGGAGTACATTATTAACATGGAGCATTTGCTTGGTGAATTTGAAGAATTTGTAGTTTTAATTACCGCTGCTGTTTACCATGGTGATGGAAAAAAATTGAAAATAAGATTTGCTTATTGTGATGTGACTGTTTTCTCAGATGGCTGTGGCTAACAATTGGAGCATTACGCGATTGCGTGTTTATGTATGCGTTTTATCATGTTAGCACATTTTTGCAAAAAGAAAAGCCTGTATACAAATTGCAATTACACTATCCTGTGTGCGAGAGAATTTTTTAGTCCGATTATCATAGACATATGAACCAAACTGATTCTCTTATCCCAGCCTTTTCCTTTTTACCTACCTCATACCAACAAAATCAACAGATCAAGATAAACAAAAATATACATTCTCCAAAAAAAAAAAAAATGATAGGAAAGCTAAAAACTCCCACACTGTTTTACTATGGTAAAACCTGGTCAGGCTAATCATTTTTAGAAAACTAAAGCTAAGGATTTGAAAATATATTTTTCAAAAAATTGGATGTGTTTGATTAGAGAAGAAAATGAGGAAATAGATCTATTTATGTTTTGAAAAGATTTTCTTTTAGATGCTGGTTTAGCATGACAGCTACTCAGTATCGGTGGTATCATTATCAGTATCATATTGGCGAGTCTTTTATATTTTTAGACAAGCCAAAATATGAAAAAGACGAGTCAATATGAACCATACTCAAGAAATCTGTTTGTTTTTGTGCATAAGCATCAAACAAATTTTTTATGATCCTGACACTATGTTCATGACGGTACCCAATATTTTCATGTGTTTATCTGACATTTAGAGACATAATGCGTTGTTTCCTATTCTGATACTTTGATAGCTTATAGTGTCATCTCTACTTTTTCTGCAATACTAAAATATGAAAACAATTATTACCTCATCATGAATTGTTGACAGTTCTTCATTAACATCATGTCCAAACAAATTCCTATCATCAACGTTCTCATAAGCAGATTCCTTTAGTTTTAGTATTATTTTTTCCATTTTGTTCTAAAAATTGTAGATTAAGTAAAATAAAAAAAAACAATGATGAAAGATATGTGCAAACGATGGCTTAAATATGATATCAATATCTAAGAGTTTATTATTTTCATACATAGAATGACAACTCACCTCACCATTTCAACCGTCTCCTCTGTGTTCGAAAGAAATACAAAATAACAACTCAGTCCACTGTGTGGATGTCATTTTTAATAATTATCTATTTATTTTTTTGATTTTTTTGATTATTCATATTTTGCTCAAAAAAAATATTTTTTTAATGCACGTTTTTACTTGTAACATCCCTAATATCAGTTACTTTTATGTAATAAAAATGGTTTTATAGAGAGTACCTACCATTTATTGCAAGAGTTTTTAGTGTTAGGCACAATTTTACGGCATAAGAGGAAATAAAAGATTTATTTATTGGTTTATAAATAACAAATGATGATGTCAGCACATTTTTTACTGTTTTTTTAAAACCATCTTTAAATAAAACATGAACTAGCTTATCAAATTAAGCAATATGAAAAATATTGATCCTCATTTTCCATACCACCTATGCAGTAGATTTTACAAATTGTTGTACAACACAATAATAGTTGTGTTATTTTCTACAACTGCTAGAAAACCAAACTTAAGCTGAATCCCAGAGAATACCACATAAATGTGGAAACATATGCAAATGTAATGTTGGAAGCCTAACCATTATGAAGTGATGTTAAACATGGTAACTTTGAGCACTATAAGACTAGACATTGGAAAAATTATCTATATGTAACGGTAAATGTAAAGGTTTCAAAACATAATACGGGTGAAAGTAACATTACGAACAAAAAATAGCAAACAGTCAATGGTAAAGTATACCAACATTTTGCGAAAATATTTAACCACATTAGATACAATGTGAACTCTCATGTGATAGGGCAAGCTTGAATTTGTTACATTTGAATGATTTTTCATCACTGTGCACTCTCAAATGACGTTGTAAGTGTGAATTGAATGTGAATACTTTGTCACGTTCATCGTAAGTTTGAATCAGATGCAACTGGATACTTTGTGACATTCATTACATTTAAATGGTTTTTCAAAAGTGTGAACTTTCATATGACATCATAAGCCTATATTTTGGGTAAACACATTTTCATATTTATTACATTTGAATGGCTTCTCACCAGTGTAAATTCTCACACGAATTCGTAAGATTGAATTTCGATAAAATGCTTGGTTGCACTTGTCACATTTGAATGGCTATTTACCAGTGTAAACTCTCATGTGATTTAGTAAGTGAATAAATGCTTTGTTACATTCATTACATTTAAATGGCTTCTCACCAGTGTGAACTCTTATAATGACATTGTAAGACTGAATTGTATGTAAACACTTTGTCACATGCACTACATTTGAATGGTTTCTCACCAGTGTGAACTCTCATATGACATTGTAAGTTTGACTTTCGAACAAATGCTTTGTTACAATTGATACATTTGAATGGTTTTTCACCAGTGTGAACTCTCATGTGAGTTTGTAAGCTTGAATGGAATGTAAATACTTTGTCAGATTCTACACATTTTTTCACCGGTGTGAACTCTCATATGATGTTGAAAGTGTGAATTGAATGTAAATATTTTGTCACATTCGCTACATTTGTACGGTAGAATTAGAGCAAAAGTAATAAATTTGGTGACCATTAAAGCCTGTGGACTTGGCAAGATTTGTTTTATTAAGTCCAATGGAGTTTTAAAACATTCTTTTAAGGATAGTGTTTCCCTTCAGCACCTCATTGTCTTTATACTTGAAATACCATACTATAGATAGATATTTCAATAGCAAAAGTATTTATGTTTTTATAGTTTAATGTTCAAACTTACTTTTAGTGAGAAAACAAATTGGGGAAAGAAAATCAAGGGAAAAATAAAAGCATCCCATTTTCAAAAGTTGTACTAAAGTTATTTCCATATCCACACCATTCTGTTAAGCACAGATTGATCATGCCAATTCTAATTTTTACTCTTTATTGAAAAAAAGAAAGTGTTCTCCCGTTGGAATAATTTTTTTGTAAAAAATAAAATCTCGGAATTGACGTGAACTGGTATAATGATCTTATCTTTTTATGACCAAATCAGAAAATATCTAGCTCTTGAATTACGTGTAGCATCATTTGAGTTAATGTGTGATATGTTTTCATGTACTAGGATATCATTCAGTGTTTCAACTTGTGAATGTTAATTCTAAGATACAGAACAATTATAAACAAAATAATTTAATTGAGCTCAAGGAGAGATAAATAGTAACGCTATTTAGCCTGAAGTTAGAGGGAACAAAAAACCCTCTGCAGTGATTATTTGTTTCTATTAGAAGAGTTTTTATTGTCGCTATGAAAGTAGCCTGTGGCCAAATCAAGCAAAAGTTACACGTAACCTATGGAAATGATTCTCGCACATCATACGTCCTAGTGTATACTATATTGTCATGATGCATTTTATTATATACCTATCGAGTTTTACTGCATTCGCAGCAATGTTTACACCCCACCCACTTCCACCCGGCTCCATTATACCATCCTCCTGATAACAGCCTTGAGGCCGCCTGCACGTCCATAGCTCTGCTGCTTTCCGATCCTTCGATGTCGGCTCTTCCTACCATTGCAAAGCAGAATTCACCAAGTGTTGGATTGTTCACCCACTAATAGGGAACGCGAGCTGGGTTTAGACCGTCGCGAGACAGGTTAGTTTTACCCTACCGATGAAGCGTTGTTGCAATAGTAATTCTGCTCAGTACGAGAGGAACCGCAGATTCAGACAATTGGCATCCGCACTTGCTTGAAAAGGCAATGCTGCGAAGCTACTATCTGTTGGATTACGACCGAACGCCTCTAAGTCAGAATCCGTGCTAGAAAGCAACGATAATTACCTCTGGATAATCTTAGGCGAACAAGAATAGAGTGGCTTCCGTCGCTCCTATGTCTCAATGCACTGACGAGGAGAAAAACCTCTGAGGTACTGCAACTATCAAAACCTAAAATTTCCAGAGATAAATCCTAAGCAGACGTCTTAAACGAGAACGTGGTATTACTTTTCATAATACTGTTCTCCCATCGAATACAAGAAAATGTAACAAAGAATTATAAAAGTTTCTTGCTGAGAATTGATGTTCAATTTATGCCTCCAGCTTTTAGTTCATGAATTTCTGTTCGCAGTCCTTTTTGTCTTGAAAAGGTATTAAAAGAATCTGTTTCATATGGACAATAACAGGATTTGCGTCAGTAATTCACTTAACGAAGTCAAGCGATAGAACTTTACACTTCACAGGATCTGCACAGTATATTTAAACGATAAGGTAATTTACTTAGACTTGACTATTTTAAATATTTAGGAGAACCTGTTTGTAAATGGACATAGCAATGTACATGTTAACTTGAAAATGCTTTAAGTATCTTTATGTACAAAATATTTTCTTAATTCACAACTTATTACTTTTACTTTGTTTTTCTTTGTTCTAGTCGCTCGTCTCTGTTTCGGACCGAATGTTACTTTTGAAATGTGTGATTGTTTTCTTAGGTGTAATAAAGAAACAACGCAATTATCTTTACACAATTTAACCATTGCAATAACGTTCTACCAATGTTACATTTGAAATGCCTGATATTCTTCTTAGGTTTAATTGAAGAAAGGCGTCAATTGTCTTTACACGATGTAACTATTACACGTACGTTCTGCTTTATCAATCTCTTTTTACCTTTCGGTACTGTGTCTTCTGTACACTCTTCACATGAGTGATCAATTGAATCCAGATCAACCTTGCAGTAATAACACAACAAAGAATTATTAAAGTTGATCCCTGAAGTCAAGTGTAATATATGCCTTCAGCTTTTACTTTGTGAATTACTTTTCACAGTTTATTTTGTCTTGAGCCAAAACTACTTCGTCTTAAAAAGGTGTTAAAAAGAATCTGTTTCAACTTGACAATAACAGGATTTGCGTCAGTAACCTACTTAAGGAAGTGTACCACCAGAAGGTAAGCGGTAGGACTTTACACTTTACCGAATCTCCAAAGTATCTGAAAACGATAAGGTAATTTACTTAGACTTGACTATTTTAAATATTCAGGAGAACCTGTTTGTAAGTGGACATGGTAAAATGTTTTAACTCAATGCAAATGTGCATATTCACTTTTTTGAAAACTCTTTAGCAGTAAGTATATTTATGTAGAAAATAACCATTACACTTACGTTCTTCTTTATCCTTACCATTTCTTTGTTTGAATGTCTGTCTCACTTTCGTCACTTAACAATCTTTTTCTACCTTTCGGTACTGTGTCTTCTGCACACTCTTCATATGAGTGATCAATTGAATCCAGATGCAGGACACGATTTTCAAAAATATTTATTTGGGCGAAATTTGTGAAATAATACTGCTATCAAGCTGAAATTCTCATAGAATGTAGATAATGATGACAATATATTATGCTGAAATTGTCCCATCTTAAAAGTATTGCAAACAGATCTTATACACGATTTAGTGTCTATCAATAAAAGTGCTTTTTCAAAATAATTTAATTGTGTGGAATTTCTGAAATACTAATGCTATCAAGCTCAAAATTGTAGAGAATGTAGATAATGACGAGAAAATACTATGCTGCAATTTTCGCATCTTAAAAGTATCGCAATCCGATTTTATGAACGATTTAGTGTCAAGAAAAAAGTGCTTTTTCGAACATTTTCAAATGCGCGGAATTTTTTAAATAATAACGCTATTAAGCTGAAATTTTTACAGACTGTAGATTTCGCTTCATATAAATATTTATATAGTTACATATATACTTTTCTGTTAGACAAACAGGAATGCATTACTTTTTTCTTTTTTTTTCAGGGCCCAACAAAGTTTCGATAGCCTATTACTATCACTTTGGCCTATTGCTATTACATGCTAACATTGAAACAGATAGAGTTGTGTGTTTACCTTAAATCGTTTACTACACAAATGTTACTTCTATTTTGCTACAGTTCTGCATTTCATGTTGTATCTTAAATGATTTATTGTATGACCAACATTATATGATTTCAGATTATATCTATAAAATTTACCCTATAACTCTGACTTGCTATTACTATCACTTTCACCTATTGCTATCACATGCTAGCATTGAAACAGATATAGTTCAGTCTTTACCTTAGATCGTTTACTACGCCAATGTGACTTCTATTTTGCTACAGTTGTGCATGTCATGTTGTATGAGTTAAATGATTTATTATACGACCATCTGTATATGATATCAGATTATATCTATGAATTTACGCTACAACTCAATAATTTTCTTTCTTTTTGAAATGTATAATTTAAATAGTTTACTAGAGAATATGAATGATGCATTGCTTTTTTAGTTACTAAATATTTACAATGGCATTAGAATTCATGGATTGCTTTCCTGAAATTGACAGTACCAAAATAAACTTTACCATCATTCGCAAGGAAACTTGTGACTTTGTTATGAAACGATTTTACCGGAATGAACGTG
>JAULBZ010006484.1:0-12353 GCA_032360805.1 Neoturris breviconis | reverse complement strand
GACGTAATGCCGCAGGGTTCCAACATTACGACGGCAAAAACAGCCGTCGTGTGTTTTACTGGATTCAGAGGGCTGCATTTTCACTGCTCAGAATTTTACATACACAAGATCCATCTATAAGACTAATAATAAGTCACTTTAGATAGTGACTTTTTTGACATGTTATGTGTTTTTTTCAGATGATATTATCGCAATTAGATTTATGTTCAGAGACTCACCTTGTTTTACACTCACCTGCTAAAGTTACTGTTTCACCGGCTCAATATTTACCATGTAATATACCTGCATGTAGATCAAGAAAAAATAGTAGATCATCGGAACCAGACTCTCCTCCAAGGTCAGTAAAAATCTTAACCCTATTTCTACAGGGCTTTTTAGAGCTCTTAGAATCTGGGGGGGGGGGGCACATTGTGTCCCCCTCCATAACTTTTGATAGAACCATGCTGTAGTGTTGATACTTTCCAGGAAGTTGGATCAACCCATAATAAACGCTTTTGCATCATTATTTTTGTGATTATGTCATTTCTTATGATGACGTCATCAAGGAACAACAGGTGGGCAAAAAAAAAATTTAGGTAAAATTTATTTTGGTCTCCATAATTGGTCAGAATGTTTTTTAAACAAAAATAAGAAGAAAAAAATTTTTTTCCAAAAATATTTTTTACCACCTGTCAAAAAATTGGTTACTAATCTTTTTTCAAAATGATCCTAGATAAATTATAGGAAAAATCTCTAGTCCTATAAGCCATTCGTTCAAAAGTTATGAAAAAAAGTATGACAGTAGAAATAGGGTTAAGGCATTGTATTCAAAGTGTTTATAATAAATAAAATGACAAACCTAGTGAGCAAAAACTTGTTCAAAGTCTGCAGTAATGATTTGAGCAAGTATTCGCTCGCTGGGAATATGACTTGCATGACAACAACATTCTTCAGTACCATGCTTATAATAATAAGAACTAATTACTGTGGAGGAGTACTTTATGGTCATAGCCTGAAGCTATGCTCAAGAATCTCTCCTCCATAGTAATTATTTGCTCTTTTTAAGCATCGAATTAGTGGCTGTTGACAAAAGAATTTCTTCACACTTTGTGGACATTGTTTGTGAAGGGGTCTTAAAGAATATCTTTTAAAATATTTTTCTGTGACGATTATTTATTTTATCTTTTATTTGTTAGCACAGTTGAATAAGGAGTGACACACATTATTGTTTTGTCCAAAGTAGTGTCACGAATCAGTAAATATTAAAAAATATTCAAAATAGCTACTATCAATCACCCAACCATGCTATATTACGGCGTGTTCGTTGCTTCTCTTGCTTCATGGTAGCTTGTGCGTATGACCAAAAATACGGTTTATATTAGTAAACAAAGACGATATTATGATTCTTAAAAAATGGAAATCTCGAATTTTCTACAGTGTTTATATGGCATATGTGCTTAAAATGAAATCACATAGGGTTTGAAGCTATCGGAGTGGATTCATTCCATTTTGCATTGCAGATAGCACATTTTTGTATAAAAAAGAAAAACATTAGAAAAAATGTCCACAAAAGGCAAGGGTGTGGGGTGTGAAACGTTAATTGGCAATGTCTGTGAAGCTTGACATAATTTTTATGTTGACAGCCCCTTATAAAGTTGTATATCACTGTTTATCTCAACATACCTCTGAAGCTAATACATTTATACAGAAAAATCAATGCTACTTTTAAGATAATTCAGGGGTTTGAATATCTACTGTTTCATTTAGTGTTTTTAAAATTGTGTATAAATTTATAAAAAGGAATAATTTTAAAACAGGTCCTTTAATGAGAATCAGAAGAGATTCATATACGTTGCAAATATTTCCACTATCTGATACAATATATTTTGTTGTCAACGAACTTGCACTAAATTTTATTTTTGAGATCCTTTTTTTCGTTTTTAGGGTCATTGATGTAGATTTACACGATAGCAGAAGTAGCAAATCTGAAGATATATCACTAAATGTTAATCACGAGGGACGAGATTTTAGACTACGATATAAGCGTCATCAAACGATAAAAGACGTAAGACTAAAATAACACTTGGCTGCTTAAAGTAGAACTTGTTGCATTGCAATAATGCATGATACATGAAGTAGATAACGCTCTTTTCATGATAACTTTCTTTTGAAGTTTCTGCTTATATGTGATGAAATTTTAGCTATAGATCTGTGGTTGAAATAAGAGCAAATAATCACGGTGGTGGATCAAGCTATACTTAAAAATCCCTCCTCCTCAGTGATTATATACTCTTGTTTCAACCAACATAGAAAAGCACCGAGAAAAAAATTACATTACATTGAAAATATAAAGAATTTGAAGAACATGAAGAGAAATGTTTGAATCTACTTCTTAAATAATATTGTTCGCTTCAAATTCAATGATATTCCAAATGATTGTTTTCTTTATAAGAAAGAAATTAATCAACTTTAAGCTCGTTAACACAATTCTTTTGTTTACTATTTTGCAGTTTCTAGCAGATAATTAAGAGAGTATCTCATATGTTTATGGTTTAAAAGCTATAGTTGAAAACCATCTTTTGTTTCCAGGTTAAACAAGAACTATTTCTCTTAACAAAAATATCAACGAGGTATCAAGACTGGACAGGATGGCCAGAAGGTTCAAATGATAGTGTAGGACTAATTTATTTTTACATTAACCCTTTACCAGTGCCTTTATCAAAATGTGGGAGAATTCCTTAAGCACAAAATCTTGTTTTTGCTAACAGTTTTTTACACCGGCAGTAATTTGTCTTATATGAAATATTACTCTACAACAAGTAATCGGTATAGAATGTGACATTCCACAATGCGTTTTCATCAGTATAGATTTTTAAAAAAAATTATTTTGGTAGCTAAGGACAATGTTCCCTTAGCCACCAAATATTTGACAGGTGATAAAAAAGTTTTTCTTCTCTTGCTTGAAAAACATTCTGGCAAATTATTTTACAAATAATTTCAGCTAAATCTTTTTACACCACTTGTTTTGCATCGATGACATCATCGTAGTAATGTCAACTAAATAATTATGCTATTTACTTGTTCACCTTAGGTTTTGGAAAATTTCAACTCTGCTATATGTATATTTTTATCTCCAAAGTTTGAGCATTTCTTATTTTCATATTTCTTTTATATTACTTTTAGTCTCGTCTTGGCAACATTGAACTTTCTCAACCTGATCATTTTCTGCTGTTGTCATCTCAACCAACGCCATCTTCTTCTCAGTCGAATACAACAACGGACTTGACACGGGTTTGTAGTTTACTTTTGTATTTTGTATGCTCTAATTTAAAAATATAATTAACTTGTGATAATCTTTATAAGGTTGTTTCAGTTTACTTTTTAATTAATTAAGAATTTATTTGAAAGTAAACATATCACGTTCTTATTTTTCGAGTTGATCTCTTCCAACAAAATACACCAGGGAGAAATTTGAGCTATGGTTAATTTAGAAAATTGTGTCCGGGGATGTATTACAAGTCTGAAAGTGGCTGCCATCACCTATTGAAGAGTATTTTTTACTCGAAAATGCTTCTCTACAGTTGATGTCCAAATAATCATTGTGGAGGAGTGGTTTTTGAGCTACTGTTTTAGTTGTGCACTTGTCAAAAAAATGTATTTTACATTCGACATTGCATATTAAGTACAAATATCAATTATCATCTTTATTTTCCAAGATCAAGCCTGCTGGAGCTACATTCTCCATGTCTGAATAGTAACAGGAAATATTTACATATATTTCATGATAAAATATTGAAAATGGAGCACATGAATATCAATGTAAGATCTGACAGAAAGATTTGCTAAAGTTAGGCGAAAAGAAATCATTATTTGTCTTGTGTTGAAGAGGGAAGGAGCTTTGCTCTGGTTTTAGGGGTGCACTTAATGGTGTGTGCTCATATAAAAAATAGTTCAGGTTGCGCTTATTCAAAGTGTTAAGCTAATGGAAAGAGTGTACTTATTCGTTAATTTACAGTAGTCTCAAACTACAAAGTGTGAAACTAAAAATCCATCCACAGTAATTATTTGGTATTTCATCTCACCAAACAAAGTTTTGATGGACTATACTATCACTTTGTGGCAGTTGCGGTGGCCCGTTGTTCTTAATAGGCCATGTTCCTAAAGTGCTACCATTTTGAAATCTGGTACCAGCATGTGAGGTAATATTTTATAAGGACTCGCCAAAAAAATATCGATTTAATCCTCGGGTCTGAGTTTCAGGCAAAAAGGGTCAGAATTGCGTTTTCGGTCCAATGAACCGAAAAGGCGTGGTATTATCCGGAAATCTGGCACTAGCCTTCTAGGTAATATTATAAGACTTCTGGCCAAATCTTTTTCCAAGTTTGTCAACTCAGAACCGAGTATCGTCGAAAAAGGATTTTGTCAAAAGTGGAGACATTTGATTTCAACCAAAGTGAAGAAATATCATACCCAAATGATGAGAAGTGGATACTTTGAAACTCTATGATGATTTGACCTAAGTAAGTTAATACATTTCATAACTAAAGTAGAGACTTTTTTTGACATGTTAATTTTTAATGAGACTTTTACCATGAATCTTTTTTGGCATCCATTTTGTATTTTGGGGAATCTTCTTCCTCAATTTTTGGAGATATAAAGTAAATCAATGATAAGAGGTTTATTTAAAAAAAAAGAAATTTTAGAATATTAGTACTTGAAGTCTGCATTTTAATTTTGGGAAGCTTCTTTCTTCAACTTGAAATAAATATTGATGTTATTCTCAAGGGTTGTAAAACATAATCAATACACTACAGTAATATAATATTATTAATTAGTTCCAATGTGAATACACAATGCAACAAAGAAGTTTTTTTAAAGAATGATATTAATTTAATTTATTTTTCTTTTGCATTGTTCTATTGTCTAGTATTTATTTATTTATTGTTATGGAAAGATAATAAAGTTAGTAAAAACTAGATTACAGAGATACCATTGGTTTCAAATGTTTTTGACAAATATTTTTTGATTTTTTTATGACATTAGAGTTAGCCTATATGCATATGGCATTGCCTATGTACATAGCCATATAACGTATGCATATCGTAACATATTTCCTATATACATATAGGCTAACAACATAGTCTATACACAAAGCATAATACATATTTAACCTATACATATCTATATACATGTCCTATATCTATGAAGTGTATATACACGTACGTAACGCATATGCACACATAATTAAATACTTCACTATGACAGTATTCTTATATAGTGTATGTATGCGAATCATTTCTATATGTTAGGTTTATTTAATTTTCACTCCATTTGGCAGGCTACTTTCAATACCCTACCTTTAATATGATCACTGTTGTTTCTAGCCATGGGATTCAGGTATGGCTGGTAGCCCCGAAGATACAGATCTTGACGAGCAAATTATATCAGATGATGATGACGACATGTTTGATGATGCATCACATTCCAAACGTTTAACTCCACTTCTACCACGTGATTCACCAGACACATCCGATGCACTAATACGATTTCAATTTCAATTTGAAGAAAGGTATTGAATTATTCTTTGGACAGATTTTCTGTTGTAAAATGCTTCTCAATAGTTGTTGTGTGATCGTTCCTGTTTATAAAGTTTTTTTTTTTGCAATGATTGACAAATATATATATATGGAATTAATCTGCTCGTAAAATTGTTTTGAAGGTGGTTGGTAATTGCAGTGAAAAACTGCTCTATGAACCCTCTGCGCATCAGTATAATATCTTTTTCCCCATGTATGAGAGTTTAAAGTATAATGGCAGCTCTCATGCCATCTCCAGTCTTCCCTGTTTGCTGTACTGTTGACATTGCTGTTTCATTGCTGTTTCATTGCTGTTTCATTGCTGTAGGTTGTTGATGACTTCTCTTCAATTTTTCTTTTCTTTCGTCTCCCTTTCTCTTTAATACCATCCACTTGGAGCATTGTAACATGCTGAATCCGTGAAATGCCACGTTCAACATGACTAACCCACGCCAAGCGCTTGTATCATAACAGTGCAGCTGTCAAGCCGAAATATAAGTGTCAGACGTTACTTCTGGCGGAGTGTTTTACTCAAAAACTCATCTCCACAGCAGGGGAAATTTGACAGTTATTTTCAGACATGATCCTGATCTTGTATGTTGAGCATTCACCCTTTCTTAGTTATAAGACTGTTTTAATCTAATTTCAAGAGAGTTGCTCCCTTCTACCTTAAAAAAACATGACATTTTATGTTTATATAACATCATGCCACATAAATATATGAGTCCCGAACATAATTATCAGACATCACTTGTGTTTTTGAGTATAGTTGTTATAGTTATAGTTTTACAGCTGAAAACTATACTAAAAAAATAGTTCTCCACGTGATGTCTAATGGTACTTTTCAAGAGTACATATTATTCAATTTTCGAAATAATAGCAAATAAATTAGTGATTTTTGAGCATTGCTTCAGGTTAGAAAGCTCCCTTTTTTACATTGATCTTATTTGAAACATTGTTATTTTTAGATATGGTGAGTTTCATCCAGCTTTCTTTATGGGTCCGTTGAAGAATGCGTTAGATGAAGCGGCTGGTTCTTCTGCTTTAGAAGTAAGTAATGTGCTTCACTTGAATAGTTGATCTGGTGATTAAATGTTTTTTTATAAACAAAGAAATGTTTGGCCGTGAAAATTATTACAAAGTGATTACTTTGACCCAAGGTAAACAAAAATCAATTATAATATAATATTTGGTATATTGTGTCTGCCTATATGATGCCATATAATTTAGAACAGCTGGTCCTTGATGTTTATAATAAAATCATGTAAAATCAGCATCTGGAAGTCACGCTTCAAAACCACTCTCTCTCTCTCTCTCTCTCTCCTAGTAATAGCCTCAGCCTTAAGAAGGGGGGACGGTTGAGAAAAGAAAAAAATGCAGAGGGTACCACTCATGGTACAACTAATATTGAAATCAGTTTTCATTTTTTTCTTTCTTCCAGATTTTAGTGGGAATGCTTAAGGTTGAAATATTTATTGACTATTAAGTTGCTCAGGGTTCCCAAAGCTATTTTTTAAGTTGCTTTTAACAGTCTCATTGACTGATTTTATTAACGAAATTTCACTAGTATCATTGTATAGGCTATACAATGATACTAGATGGAGCCTAAAACTTTAAAATCCGCAGTAATGACGCTAGAACAACGTCTTCGACGTCTTTACTGTTTAAAATCCGCAGTAAAGACGCTAGTCTTCGACGTTGTTCTAGCGTCTTTACTGTTGACTTTAAACAGGTTTTGTGAGGTGTTTCATCGAATTATTTTTAGTTGAGCCTGGGTTTCTTAAAAAGTGTGTGATTTATTTATTGATTTTATTTTAGAGAAGACCTTTATTGGTATATTTACATAACGAGAGTAGTATCCTCACTAATATATTCTGCAGGTACGAATTTAAAACGAGAAGGAGTATGATAAAAGTAATCGTTACTCTTCACAATGGTTTTATTATGTTTCTTACATGCACGTTCGAAATAAGAGCGAATAATCACTGGAGGAGTGATTTTTGAGCATTGTTTCAGGCCAGAAAGCCTGAAGCAATGCTCAAAAATCCCTCCTACACAGCGATTATTTATGCTTGTTTCGAACACTGACATGTGATGTTAGTTACAGGGTTTCAAACTCCACATGAATTATATGTACAAGCCTTTAAATAGTGGAGGAGTGTTTTTTGAGTATTTTGAGTCTAGTTGTCAGCTGGATAGTATACTAAAAAACACTCCTCCACAGGTGATATCCGACAATTATTACTAGGTTTGTAGTGTATTAAGTTAATGATTAACTCAACAGATGTGGAATACCATTTGTTTAAAAGCGAAGCATTATCCTGTTTAGCTCACTAAAGTGTGACTATTATTAGTAGAAATTGACTGAAATATTAAGGAGGCATCCATCATGGTCTTGATGGATTGACTTGAACCCTTGTTATTAGAGATAAGGTCGATGGATAAACTTGATAACCTTTGGTAGTAGAAATTGGATGCATGGTTTCGATTGGTTAACTTGACTTAATTTATCGCATTTCTTTTTTTTATTTAACAGCCAAATTCTTTGTTCTGAACAATTTGTGTCATTCGTGAGTCAAAACTTTGTCATCTGGCCATGGGATATGACATTTGAAAGTAACAGAACAAGGTAAGATTTGCTTTGTATTAATTCATACATGTAAACCTAAACATAAACACTGGACATCACTGTCGAAGAGTGTTTTTAGTATAGTTTCAGCTGCAAAATCATTCCTCAACAGGTGATCTCTGGCAGTTATTTTGAGGCTTCGTATTGCTTACATTATATTACAGTGGTTGAAATAAAAGAGTGAATAAACACTGTGGAGGAGTGATTTTTGAGCATAACTTTAGGCTTTGTTGCTGATATTATATTAAAAGATTTCTCAAGAGTGTATAATGGCTAACAGTAACTAACCTAAGATAAAGACCTTCGTTTGTTTAGCTCGTCTCTGCACAATCGTTACATGCCTAGTTTGAGTCATGTTTTTCTCTCAGTCCCCAAAAACATAAAAATAAACCAATCAGCTTGTTTGAATTCTCCCCCTAGAAATCGTATCATTAGAATTATATTGACAATGTTTATATTTTAGATTTGTTAATCTATTGGTTCATTATTTCGGTAATATGGCAGCTAATACCGTGTCCAAATTTCGTGATGGTGAATATCCGATATTACTCATTGTAATGAAATCAAAAGCTGGTGTCGAAGTTTGTGCTGTATTACAAGGTATTATTCAGTATTATTCCTTAGAAACCTAGTTAGGATGATAAGATCTTACACATACCTCAAAATTAATGTTATCATCTATGGAGGAGCTTTTTTAAAAGTTTTTTTATGCAATTTTCACCTGCAAAGCTGAAAACTGCTCAAAAACATTCCTCCGCAGGTGATGACAGAGGCATGCTTGCATCTTGATAGATACTTTTCTTTTGTAGCTAATGCATCATTAGAAGAATTGATGATGGATTTAATTAATGGTTATGAAGTATTTGAACAAGCCAAAATTGTTGAAGTCAAAGCTGAGGTCTGCTAACTTTCTATCATGTTACCCTACCTTATTTCTATACTATTTATTATGCGATCAAGCATAGCATAAAAGGGTAAAATACCGGTGAATATGCTATGTGCATTCTTAAAAAACTTTCACTTGCCGAAATAAGAGTAAATAATCACAGCTGGAGGTTTATTCCATGCTATCAAGTGTTTAGGAAGTACCTCAGTGTAGAACGTAACTCATAAACAGTAATATCAGCTTATTTTATTTGACTGTAGTTTCTTGTAATATATTCTAAACTTTTACCCTTGTCCAAATTTATCAATTCTCATCAGCTTAAATTTAGTCAGCTAACCAAAAATTGGTATTCGAACTAGAAGTACTTTCCAGCCATGTCCGAAGATCTAGTGGTGTTTCCACTAGCAAAGTTTAACATATTGTACTTACTCATAAACAGATGATGAAAACGTATACTGTTCAGAAAATGTTCTGCGCACAAGAAAGAGTCAAAAGAAAAATTTTTCTTTCCGTGGAATATTTTCTGAACTATATTCACCTTACATCATCAGGTCTATGGCATGTACAGCGTTTGAAATAAGAGTAAATAGCCACTGTGGATGAGTGATTTTTAGCATTGTTTCAGGCTACGAAGTCTGAAGCTATGCTAAAAATCCCTCCTACACAGTGATTTCAAGCACTGTTATAGCTAGTTCCAAATATCTTACAATGGAGAACTTTTTGAAAATCAACTATGTGGAGAAGCAATGTTATGATCGATCAGCACCCTTCTCCACTGAGTATTAAATCATTGTCTTTACCTTAGAATGAACGGTTGGAACGAGAATCCATGAAACAAGAACAGGATGCAGCTTATCATGAATCATTAGCTGCTGATCGAGCAAAAGTTAGTGAGCCAATAATTTTTAGACTAGCTGGTTGTAGCTACCACCAAACTAATTGCGTCAATATAAACTAAAGCTCAGAATTTCATCTTCACCAAGGGCTTCATGTTCATGAGTTCTGTGTCTGGAGTCTAATAATGTCACAGGACTCAGGGCAACTCCCAACTCCCTCTCCAAAAAAAAATTAAAAAATTATTGTGCTATCAAATACGCCACAACACTGGGTTATGCCAATTTGTTGTATGCTTTTTCAAAATCTTTTTTACTTTTGGAGTGTGTAATAGAGAGGAGCATTCATTAAAGCATGTTTATATAAAAAATTAACATATCCTATAACTTTAGAGCCAGCAGAATTTAAGAAACTATGATGACCAACGTGGCTTCATCATTGCTGTTTTAAACAATTTAATCAGATTATTTCAAATAGAATAGAAAAGGGAGTGGTTATTAGAGGAAATACTGTAGCCACCTGATTTGTGAAAAATAATGCTCCTGAGCAATTCCTGAAGAAATGTAATTCTCCTGTGTGTTCGTATGGCTGAGGGTTATTATAATTCTACTGGTGTTCTTAGGCTGATGCAGAAAAAAGAAAACAGCAAGAAGAAATTGAAGTACAACATAAAGTTGAATTAGATGCACAAATAAAAGAAGTAAGTATGTGGAATAAACTTGCAAGGGTAAGACCAATGATCTTCTGCGTAGATAGTATTTACTCATAAGTTTATTTGGATTGATCACTCACTTACTAGTTTACATTGTTAGTGTACACATTTGTTGACTCGACACTCTTCTCCACTCTTCATATTTATCTTATTTTCAGGCCGAGCGTATATCATGTGAAGAACAACTACCTCCCGAACCAGCGAAGTCTGCAAATACAACGAATATATTATTTCGCCTCCCAGGAGGTGATAGAGAAGCACGAAGATTTAATGCAACTGATAAGCTAAAGGTAAATATTTTGTGCTTTTAGTATATAAAAATAAAATCAACCAAAAAGAGTTCTAATGGAGCATAAAATAAAATTAAGAGAGAACAGTACTGAATCAATAATCTTGCAGGCTCGGAGCACTTGTATTTTTATTTTACTATAAAAGTAGATTTTTGTTCACTTCGAAAGCCAAAATAAGATATTGCATTGGTAGAAATTGACGTCACCCTATACGATATTTTGAGTGAAGATCTTTGATTGGTTTCTTCGTACTGAAACCAGCCAATCGCAAGCTCAGTTGTTAAATTAGATTAATTATATAATAATATTAAAATAACAGCCCAGGGGTAAAAACTTGTTCAAAGTACACAGTAAAGATGGACTAGTTTTTGCTCACTGGGATCTCCTTTGCAGATACTGTTTTCGCTCATATCGAACTCTAAAGCTATCGTCTACTTGTTTATGTTTGCAGATTGTTTTCATGTATGTTGCATCGAAAGGGTTTAACTTAACTGACTATCGAATTGTTACGAATTTCCCGAGAAGACAGGTAAGTGATTATCGAATTTTTACGAATTTTCCTAGAAGACAGGTAAGTGATTATCGAATTGTTACGAATTTCCCTAGAAGACAGGTAAGTGATTAACCACCTATGGAAGAGTGCATTTGAGCACTTGCTTTTATAAGAACACGAATATTTGATTGAAGCCAAATGTTCTTTTTTTGTAGGTTCAAATGTATTAATATTTTCGACAAATGTGCATATCGGTGCCTTTTGTACGTACGAAGCTGGATGTTCTTATTTTCTGTGTTTTTTGTTTGTTTTTTCTTTAATTCAAATGTAGCTATACAAAAATGCAATAAACAATAAATAAATAAATTCCAAACTCCAATTTTCGAATAAAACAATCACCTATTTCAAATAATTTGGACCCCTCCCAATGTATGATTTTCCAATATATCAACCCCAACTCCAATTTATTGAGAACATCCCCAATCATGTACAATATAGCCACTATAAACCAGTAAGAACAATGATTTCTTGCTTTTCAACTGGGTTATTTTAGTAGAATTTTGTCTTATCTGTTGCACTTACATTTTTTATACTATAGGTAAAGTAAGAGAATATAAATTCCAAAATAAAAAACACTCGCAACTATTACTCACCTCCACCCAATCTACCCCAATCAAATCCTCGCCAGTCTCGTTGTTCTTTTTTTCTTCAATTTGAGTCTTAGATGTTCTTAAGATGTTCTTAATTATTTGAATAACTTTAACACAGTGAATCTCAATATCTCGACCATAACGTAACCATCCAATATAAAAACCATACATATTATTTACCCATGTTCTTAAACATTTTAAGAATTTCAGCCTAAGATGTTTTCAGCATGTTCTTAGCATGTTCTTATCTTTTGGCTAAATTTTCAGCCTAATGTTCTTATAAACGTTGTTCTTTACAGATCGG
>JAULBZ010006483.1:0-12354 GCA_032360805.1 Neoturris breviconis | reverse complement strand
AAAAAATGTTAAAATGTCTCAAAGCGTTTAAATTTCTGTTCTATCCCGCGTTTTCATAAGAAAATCTAAAAAACCTCCAAATCTCACTTTTTTATATAAAAAATGTTAAAATGTCTCAAAACGTTTAAATTTCTGTTCTATCCCGCGTTTTCATGTTTTCATAAGAAAATCTAAAAAACCTCCAAATCACACTTTTTTATATAAAAATTGTTAAAATGTCTCAAAACGTTTAAATTTCTGTTCTATCCTGCGTTTTCATAAGAAAATCTAAAAAGCATCCAAATCTCACTTTTTTATATAAAAAATGTTAAAATGTCTCAAAGCGTTTAAATTTCTGTTCTATCCCGCGTTTTCATAAGAAAATCTAAAAAACCTCTAAATCACACTTTTTTTATATAAAATGTCTGCAGCGAGCAAACAATAGGTAGAGACCAGAGGTATGTATACCTACTCATTTCTAGCTATATGAAGGTGAAGAGAGGTGGAGTATTGGGTTCGCGTGTGGTGATCTGGAGAGAAAGTGTCTTCTTCTCCCACTACCCAGCTGTCCCCGAAAGGTCGACATCTGGATAAAACCAAAACATTGTGGCGAATAAAACTGTTTATTCTCAGCATTATCTTATTGCATTTCTACGTATTTTTATTGGCATTTCTATGCAATAACTTGGATTTCGTTGCCCTTATCGGCCACCGTAAAAATTTGGTTGCTAAGAAAAAATTATCCCTAGTTATTAATTTATTTTTTTTGAAAATGATTCTAGATAAATTATAGGAAAAGTTCCAAAATTTCAAGCCGTACAGAAGTTATGAATAAAAGTATGGTAGGGGCGGGGGCACTTTGTCCCCCCCATACTGTATAAGGTTGAAAGAGTTCTACAAAAGCTTTTTTCATACTGTTTTCATACTATATTTAATCCGAAAGAAATCGGGAATTATTCATTTTGTGATTTTGAGTAACTTTACCAAGTTTCGTAACATTAGCATTACTTTAACACAAGTTATGGTAAAATACTGATATCGATTTCCCACTTGAAAATAAGTGTAGATCTTTTGATCTACCGGAGGTATGATGTTCAAATTTTGGCAGTATGTGTAAAATGGATATATTAAAACTAGGTAAGTTTTAGCATCATTGCTGTCGTGGTGTGGAAGTTATTACCATAAAAAAATGTGGTAGGGGGGAGAGTTTCTGCCCCCCGGCATATATAGGGTTAAGAGTTTCGCGCTCGGTATTCATAAGCACAAGAGTTAGGCTGAATAATTAGAACGCATAATGATATGGCCTGTTAGTCTAGGTATTCACAGCGATCAATCAGCCGTCCAATAACTAGTCTGTTGGTTTCCCGATTTCCCCAAATTTTTCCAACACTTTTTAGACAAAGTTTTTATAGTGGCAGGTGTTTTTGATGATGTCATCAAAACAGTACTGACGTCAGCAAATTTTTATGTCAAAGTGTTCGTATTGCTCTAAAGTATTGATCTGCATGATATTAAGGGTCAACTTTAATCCCATGGTTTCTTCTCTCTTGACAAAGCTCTGAGATCGAGGTTGATTAACTGCACTAAATATTGCGGAAAAAAACGTTGCAGAAAAAAAAAAGCGGAATTAATTATTACGATTTTGCCCTCAAATATCACAATAATAAGTTCCGTATTTTCAGAAAATGCTGCGCCGCGAAAAAATTCGGGTATTGCTGCATCGCGAAATATAAAACCCACGAAATATTCTAAATTCGACCCCGCGGAATTAAAACCCCGCAAAAATTAGTTCAATTAAGGTAATAATTCCGCTTTTTATTTTCGCAAAAATTTTAGGAGAGAATTAGAATTGCCGAACATGATGACGATAAATAGATAAGGTCCTGCGAAGTGAATACAGCAGTTGGAAATTTTAAAATGTTGGACTAGGCAAAATTACTACAAAAAAAACATGTTCCATATTTATTTCTCTAAATTTTTGCTTATTCCAACATAGTTGAAAAAACCTTATCAAAGTTAGCGAAATAACGTTAGAACAACGTTCAAAGAACGTTGTTCTAACGTTATTTTGCTGACTTTGAATAAGTTTTTGCCGGCTGGGGTGATTTGCAATAAAATGGTCCATATAGTTACAAAACATTTTGATGCCCAAATCGCAATAACAAAATCCGCAATTTTATCTTCTGCAAAAAGTTCCTTACTACTAGAGAATCATAGATAGAAATACGCATTTCTATGCTGGAACATGTTACTTTGAATAATTCAGGTTGCTTTTGTAGCCTGGAAACGAATTGGTTTCAATAACTAAAGTGAATTGATGTGCCACAACGGTTTCGGTTGATTGAACATAGATTCTTCATGTTTGAAGTCGCACGACCACAGCATGTACGTTATCAAACTACGAAACGCTGTGTGAATGAAAAGAAAACAAACAAACCATGAAAGTTATTATCTGTCTTTTACATTTATTTCTTTCTTTATGTCTGTGTAATCAAGACAAACAAAAGAGACAACACGTTGGAGTAAATCTCGATGGTAATAGTAATGAGAAGGGATTAATACCGTTTGACGAATTTAATCGTGAAGATGCCGCAATGACGTTTTTTCAACCAGCATCTCTTCAACAACCGCATTCAATTGTCAACAAACTGAATCCAAACATGCTCGGAAAAACTGCATATGCAAAATCATCATTTAGTCCTTTATTTAGTCATAAATTTCTTTTCAACAAGAACCTAGAATCTTTTCAAGAAGGTACAAATATTTCTCCGTTACCGTTATTTAATCATAAAACTTTTAGACCGTTGTTTAAAGATCACGTCGCTAATCGCAGGCCTGTGAAATACCAGGAATTTCTCAGAAATAATATGTTAGCTCAGAGAGTAGGTACTGTGAGTACTCCATCACAATCAGAGCACTTTAAAGAAGCACCAAAACACGTTCTTGCTGCATCTAACCATTATGAATATGCCGAAAATGAACACCATCAAGAACCATCACACGAGTTCGAAGAAAGCTACACCAACAACCATAACACTCCATTACAATCAGAGCACTTTAAAGAAGCACCAGAACACGTCCTTGCTACATCAAACCATTATGAATATGCCGAAAATGAACACCGTCAAGAACCATCACACGAGTTCGAAGAAAGCAACACCAACCATAACAATGTGCATTCGAGACAGGAAACTTACAACCCTCATGCAGAAATCGATAGCGATGAACATCATCAACAATCTTCAAGCGAGTTAATCGAAAGCGATACGAATGACGGTGAACACTCGACACATAACTTTCCCCATGCACATATTGCCGAACATTACAGGCAAATAAAAGAAAGCGATCCCAACTACGACCATGAAGAATCAACATATCATCAACATGCTAAAACCGATAGTGGGGAACATTATAGTCATGCAGCAAGCGAGTTAAATGGAAACGCCCATGATACTGAGCACCCCATATACGTCAAAGTATCATCGCATATAGAATCAACACATCATCATCAGGTTCCAACTGAGCATGCGCACAGTGAGGAATTTTTAGAAGAACCACATAGAAATCGACCAATTCATAACTACAACCACCACAAGGAAAGTAGAACAAATTTTTTCGAAAAAGAAGTAGATGTATTTCCTAAATCAAATGATTTCCTTTTAAAAACTATAAATGATCAACTATCACAAAAGAAAGGAAATAACGATTATTTTAACAATATGATGAATTCAGAGAATTTTATAGCTCCTAACGAAGTGGATACGCAATATAATAACGCAGGTTATGCAGAGACAAATGATATGTAACGGAAAAAGATCGAACGTTAACAATTTAACTAGATTAGAGTCGCACATTTCAAAGATCCTTCGCGGCTACATGATACAATCGGAAAGATTTGGGATATCAAAACTTAGGTTTCTTTGATTCTTAGTTTGCTCCTTACAGCGCATGACGGGTATGCTACGGATTGAAGTTTATTTCATCATAGAAAACGCAGAATTTATTTATAAGCGAAGGACTGGTGGCAGGAGTGAACCTAATATATATACACGACGTCGGATCAACGTTGAAACAACGACGTCGTTTTGAAATCACTTCGATCTTGATCCTACGTCGTGTGCCAACTGGCAAATAAAATAAAAAGAGATTAAGGCAGTGGCGCCCAGTGGGAAAAAACTTTTTCAAAAGTCTGCAGTAAAGATGCTAAAACAACGTCGAATGACGTTGCTCCAGTGTCTTTACTGTTGACTTTAAACAAGCCCACTGAGCGAGGTGGAAACAAGAAACAATAGTAGTCGAAACCAATCGATCCCCAGTAGTTGATATAGAACACTTCTTCGTAGATGCTATATACGGTCACGGTCGAACTCTGATGTATTATTTTGACAGCTCTGTTCGATCAGATTGTTTTATGCAGCAAAGCGACGTATTCAGCCAGCCGTACACAAAACAATTTCACATAATTTTAATAAGCCTACTGTTAATCTTACCATGAAGATAATGAATAAATAGTTCACTTAAACATTGAATTTCTTCATCAAATGGTAAAATAAAGAAAAATCGATATTTTCGTTTCGTAGAAATTTGTAAAAACGGTATGCACGAGAAATGATACGCTTCTGCATACTTTGTCTTCTTAATATGTTATGGAGTGTAAATTGTACAGTAATCGACATACCAGTGGATAATAATAAAGACGAAGAACAGACAAAATTTAATAATATGAATGATATACCTGCATCATTTCAACGTAAAAGAGAATTCGATTCCTTACATAATGTGTTAGAACCTATTGTGACATCGAAAGTTGAAAATAAAGAATATTATTACAATCCACCGGCAACCGATAACAATGAATTAACGAAAATGTATTTTTTACCTCCAGTTATGGAAAGTGCAAGACGAAGTGTTAAACGAAGACTAAGACAGAAAGTAATAGAGAGATATTTTCGAAATAGACGAAAGAAAGTAGCGATTTTAAATAAACTTATAAGTGAATTAAAACCGTCAGATATTTCACTTCGTGAATTTAAAAAGGCTCAAAGCGAAAATCAAGTAGAGAAATCTGTTTTTGGATTCAAGAGAAAAACAGAAAATTATTACAGAATAATCGAGAACAAAAAACATAATATTCCAAGAAAAGCAAGTTATTACTCTTGACGGTGACCTATATAATCGTCATCTAAAGAAAATAGTTAATCCCTGCAGGCATACGTCGGACCAGCGTCGCGACGTTGTTTGGACTTTGATCCGACGCCGTGTGCCCATTGGGATGTGACGTCTTTTCGACGTAGACGTTGCTTTTCGAAAAAACGTCTCGTGCCCACTGGGTTCCTTCTTAGAACATTAACGGAGGAGCATATTCACGTCAACTTCAGTTCAAACACAGGGCGTTTTAGCATCGAAAACATTTGTGAGAGTGGTCTCAAATACGTTGACGAAGATAGAAACCTGGGATCGAAGTAGGTTAGAATTGAATCCTGATAGCATACTTATCGTGTTTGAAAGCACTAGACCATATTGAAGTGTCTGTGATGACGTTGGTTTACTCATTTCACTCTAAACCAGGTTAAAACTCTCGTATCTAGTTGCCCGAGCATCAACCGTAAAACTACATTCAGTAAATACTACAAGGAAGTTTTAGGAACTGAGAGTCAAGCTACCTAGTGGACAAAAACTTGTTCAAAGTTCCCAGTAAAGACGCTAGAACCATTCCTAGCGTCTTTACTGCTGACTTTGAACAAGGTTTCGCCTACTGGGCCCGTCAACGCAGGCTACTTTCACATGGAAAATTATAGTACAAAAAGGAGGTTTAAAGTTAGCGTTGTTCTTCTCCTTCATTTGTTTGTTTGTTTTTACAATTTTTTCCACAAATTATTAAAAAAATCTAGAAAAAGATATGTTTGAGAGTTGCTCAATTATAAAAATATCTATAAGTTAAAAAAAATCGAGACAAGTTCAATTCATTATACTCTTTACCATACATGGACCTTATTTACGCTAAATTCGATCCATGTATCCAGAGTTCTATGTAAATCTTACAAGTTCACACAGATTTGCATAACTTCAATCAATGGCTATAGTCAACACTTTAAAAAAGTTATCAATAGCCCATCAACGGAAAGCTTATAGCTCCATTTGACTGATTTAATGACTACTATGAATTTTTAAAATATATGATGTAAAAAGTCAAAATAGCTAATGTAAATATATATAAAAAATACTCGACAGGGTTCAAAATAAATAGTAAGAAACAGTATCTGCGAAGAAGAGATGTTGTAATTGATTGACTGACGAAGAAGCCATACCTAGACGCATTTTGTTACGTCTATATAACCTCATAAGACATATTTCCACTAGGCGAATTCGTTCACACAAATTCTAAATGAAGCCATTACATTGGTTAAAAGCGACGTTACCTGTCAGGTGACGTCACTTTCAACCAATGTAATGGCTTCATTTAGAAATCGCGTAAACAAATTCGCTTAGTAAATATCCGCACATACTCAGATACTATTTACCTTCATTTCGCTCTCCTCCCTGCATGATATAAATAGATAAAATATATAAAAGAGTTAGATTTGTTTAAATAACTCTGTTGCTTTTAACAGAGAGTTTCAGGCTGAGTTAAAATAATCAAGCTAAAACCAAAACATTGCTAGGAATCACGAGAAAAAACCCTCTAATTTTCTATAACTTTCCAAGAATTTCATTAACCAGATGTTCAACAACTGGATCACCAGCATGCTCTTTTGTTGCTTCTTTGACAGAGTCTGTAATATTTGCAGCTTTAGCTATCTCTAGTCCTTCATTAACACTCATGATAAGTTGTAGTAACTGCAAACCGGATGTTTGAATACTTTTCTTTGAAAATTTCTTCATTCCACTTACGATTGCTTCTACAACACCAAATTTTATAAGTTCTTTCAATGCTTCTCTTTCTTGAAATATTGACGTTAATGCTCTATATATATCAAGTTGTTGTCGTTCGTTTTCGGCTTTATTCATCCACTACAAGAGAGAAAAAACGGAGCTCCTAATTTCCTTACACTGCAGGCACGCGACGCTAGATCAACGTCGAAACGATCCGACGTCATGTACCCACTGGGTTAGGGATCTCTCACGATGAAATAACGTCCAAATAAAGTCGCCATTGTTTTACACGTTACAAATAATTGTCTACCATTTTGAAATATCGGTTGCGACTCGGAAAAATCTGTAGAACGGGAACAGTTTTCCGAGTTGCAACCGAATTTTCAAGGCAAAAATTAGCCCGATTAATCGTAGCGTGTAAACCTTGCTTACAGATATGTTCTAAATAAGTAGCAGAAATAAGAACAAATATATCACTGCAGAGGAGCTTTGTAGCCTGGATCTATGCTTAAAAATCACTCCTCCAGAGTGATTATTTGTTCTTATTATGAGCGCTGTAAAGTGGAAATCAACCTTAAGGTCGGATTACACTATGCGAATAGACCTTTTCACAAATGACGCGTTTTTGAAAGTGACGTCATCTGACAGGTCACGTCGCTTTCAACCAACTTCGTTTAGAATTTGTTCGAAGGAATTCGTCTAGTGGAAATCCGCTTTTTGAGATACTGAGTAGTGCCTAAAATAAAAACAAATAATCACTGTGGTGGAGTGAGGTTTTAGCATTACGCTTTGCAGCTTAAAGTTTCCTTAATATTACTCCTCCACAGTGATCATTTAATGGTCTTCTAATCAATATTCCAGTGGGTAAAGACTTACTCAAAGTCCGCAGTAAAACGTGGTTCAAGCGTCTTTACTGCTGACTTTGAACAACTTGTTTCCCACTGAGATTGAATACAAATGTTATACCTCCACTTGTTTCCTCGAAAATTTCTTTTGTTCGACCAACTTTTTAACAAGCACATTCACAACAGCATGATATTTCTTAGTAGCAGCTAAACCAAGAGGTACGATCTTTAACTATACAAATACAATTAGGACGCCATAAAATATAGACATTATTCTCGTTTAGACAAACTCCAGTGTGCAAAAACTTGCTCAAAGTTAGCAGTTAAGACGCTAAAACATTGTCGAACGACGAGGTTCTAGCAGACTTTGAACAAGTTGTTACCCACTGGAAAGGGAATTCAACTCAATTAGCTAATTACAAGAATTTATAATGAGTTATATGACGTCATAGAGGACATATTTTCAGGATTCGAAATAATTATAAATAATCACTGTCAATAATTACTCCTGCCCAGGGATGGTTTTTTCTTCCTGATGAGCAAAAACATGTTTAAAACAATGTTGTTTTAGCGTTTTAACTGCAGACTTTGAACAAGTTTATTTCGAACAGTGATATTTTTTTTAAATTTTATAGAAAAATGAAATCTAACAAACTATGCAGAACAAGCCTCAAAATAACTGTCGGACATCACCAGTAGAGGAGCGTTTTTGATTAGCTTTCAGCTTCAAAAAGCGCTCCGCTATAGGTGATATCCGATAGTCATTTTGAGGCTTATGCAAAACCGCTCCTCCACAGCGACTATTTACCTTAGTTTTAATTTTCGCGCCCCTTTTTAATACTCGCGTATTTAAATTGTAGGAGTTATTTTCACGCATTCAAGGCGAAAAACGTGCGAAAAACATGAAAAACAGGCAAAAAAAAACGGGCAAAAAACGGGCGTCTGAGTCAGGTGCGCGAAAATATGAAAAGCGCGAACAATACAATGAATAAGGTACTCATATTTCGACCCCTGCCTCTAGGCTCATCTTCTTTTTATGACTCACTTTGGCTTGGTGTAAACAGTGTATAAACCTGACTTCAATTTTGGCTTAGTGTAAACGGGGCATGGTCATAAATTAATAGCACTGTATCAAAATAATAACTAGCTATCATTATTTATAATCGAACTACCTAAAGGGAATTCACGATTTATTCATACAAAATATGAAATACTACTTAAGATTTTTTCGCGCTACTTTTATCGTTACTTATATATCATTGTTAAATAAGTCACTCAATATAAGAAACGCGCATGCTCAGTCAAAACAGTTGCTCGATAATAAAGGTTGATTTCCACGAGGCGAAAATTCGTTGCGAAAACCAACAGAAATTCCATTGGTATAAATTGACCTAACATCGTGTAAATCTGACTTTTCAGTTTTAATTTTTGGAAATTATGGGATAATTTCATGTATTCAGACAAAAAAAATATGGAAAATTAATTGTAGTTAGCGTATGTTTTTTTTTTCGAAGAGCAAAATATAAATGCAATAAAAATATGGTTGAGTTAATGTAAACAGAGTCTTACTAGAAATCCATGCGGATTAAATATTTACAGAGATAACAAAAGATTTTTAAAATAAATATAAATCTATAATAATTTGATCATATTACGTTCGGTTAATTAATCCCAAAACAATTAACACAAATCCACAACACTTTAGTTTTTAATAAACAATTCCTGATAACATTATTAAAGGAGAATCGTCGAGTTAAGCTGGATTTCCGTTAGCGGAATATTCCGCGCGGAATCCAAAAGAAGACATTCCATTGGTGGAAATTGACATCGCACGACAATTTCTACTAATAGAATGTCTTTTTTTGGATTCCGCGCAGAATTTTTTTCGCTAATGGAAATCCACCTTTAAATAAGAATAAATAATCACTGTGGAAAGATTTTTGATCATAGCTTCAAGCATTATAGCCCGAAGCTATGCACAAAAATCACTCCTCTACTCCTCTACAAGCCTGAATATAACTGCCGGAGATCACCTGTGGAGGTGTTTTTTTTTTTACTTCCTCTACAGTGATTAATTACCCTTAATTCGACCACTGAAGTTTTTTAAAAAATCAATCCTGAAGCTAGTCTAAAATGACTATGCTGATATTTTTTGAATTAAAATCTGTATAGTGTTTTAACATAATAGCAAAAACAATCCTTGTGCACTCCTCCACAGTGATTAATTAACTTTTATTTCAAGTACTCAACATGAACAAATGTGCTATTGCTCCTTTAAATATTAAAACTTGTTCAAAGTCCACAGTAAAGACGCTAGAAAAGCGTTGAAACTGTTGCTCCAGTGTGTGTGTTAGGTCAATAAGCTTGCTATGGATTGTTTTTTTCGGTACGAAGAAATCCATTGCAAGATCATTAACTCAGTACTTTTCTCAGTAGATTTTATTTTTGAGACGGCCCCTTACCTCTCCTTCTAGTTCGACATCAGCTCCATGTTCAAGTAACAATTCCATGATTTCTAAGTTACCAAGTGATGCAGCGTTATGTATAGGTGCATTTCCACTCTAAAATTATCAAGTTGCTCAAAATAAGAAAAATAATCACTGTGGAGGAGTAATTTCATAAATTTAGGCTTTGTATCCTGAAGCTATGCTTAAAATTACTCCTCCGCAGCAATTATTTATACTTATTTGAAGCCATTAAGACGGACCTTCACTAGGCGAATTCGTTTGCATGAATAATAAATGAAGCCATTACACTGGTTGAAAGTATTACATTGGTTGGAAGTTTTAGAATTCGCCTAGTGGAGATCCGCCTTTAGGATCCTCTTGAGCTAATGTAGGATGATAATAGTTCACATATAGTTGTAAATTACCTTAAGTAAAGTTGACAAAACAAGAAAGTCTCAAGTACCTTATTTTTTGCATTAGTTTCAGCATTGTAGTCAAGGAGAACTCTCACAACATCAACATACTTCGGTTCTGTAATATAACACGACGATGCTAATAGCAATGGCGTTTCTCCTTCCTAAAAAGAGAGTATACAATATTATATAAACTTTCAGCGCTACAAATAAGAACAAATAATCAGTCTGCGGAGAAGCGTTTTTGAGCTCCTCCACAGTGATTATTGGTTCTTGTTTTGAGCACTTCCTATAAAGAAATATAATAACAAAAAAAATAAGGAAACTGACCGTGGTTTTAACTAATATAAACTTAAAAGAATAATGATAACTTTAAGTTTTAAAACACCGACGTTAAAAACAATTTTATAGAAAGTTTTTTATATCTGTATAAGTGTTGCTAAAAACCTGAGAACGAAAAACATATTATATTCCAGCCACATCTAGTTGCATCATCTAATAATGTTTGTTTTGAATGAATATTTTAAAAACAACGACGAAGTTATAGATTATAAACAGTTAGAAAAACAACAACAATATTTTTACCTCGTCTGGTTTTTGAGCAACGCCTGCTTTTAGAAATTTTTCTACTTCAGCGTAATTACCACTTTTTGAGGCTTCTCTTAAAGCATTTTCTTGTTCAGCCATTTTCTTTTTAGATTTTTGTTATCGATACGAATCTAAAATTAAAATTATTCTTATGAAATGGGCGTGTGAATTAATATATCCGATTTAAACAAAACTGTATTTACTTTCTTCCAGATATGGCCAGCTAGCCGATCGAATAAGTTTGTTTTGATTAGTTGTCTCGATAATACAAACAAGTTATTATTTACGGCAGCCGAAAAATAAATATGACCTATGTGATATAAATGTTTAAAACGCGATAAGAAAAGCAATTTTAATGTTTAAGAAATTCTTACCTTTGTTAAACAGCTTATCAGGATCTATTTGGAATATTCAAGAAAACTTTCACCGCGTTCTTTCTGTACAAAAATTCGTTCGAACTACACAGACACGTATAAAAACATAAATTAGTTAAAATGAAACCCTTAAAAGATATTTCAGACTGTATTAAACAGTAAGATTAACAGAGTTAAAACCATGTAATAATAACACGCTACCCACTTGGTAAAAACTTGTTCAAAGTCAGCAGAACAGACGCAAGAACAACTTCGAACGACGTTGTTCTAGCGCCTTTACTGTGCACTTTGAACAAGCTTTTGCCCAGTGGGCACTAAGTTGTCTAAGAACTCAACTGTCAATTTAACTTTTTAAAAATCGCAATTAAATGGAACGCTTTTAATGATTTTTTTAGCCTTATCTGACGCAAAGCTTAAAACTACTTCAAAAACATTCCTCATAAGTGATGTCCGGCAGTTACTTTGATGTTTGCCGTCCCCACATAATAATGTTGATAGCCATTGAGTCATTTTTTGCTAGACTGAAGTGTCCGGAAGATATGGTTTCATCTTGTTCTGGAAAAATATGTTTTCACCTTGTTTAGTGTTCGAAATAAGAGCAAATAGTCATTATGAAGGAGGGAGTTTTGAGCATTGCTCAATAATCACTCCTCCGCCATGATTATTTCCTCTTATTTCAAAAACTGTTGTTTACAAGCACATACGATCATTGTTGTTTATTTTGAAGATATCATTAAAACCTTCCCAGCCGGCAAAACCCTGTTCAAAGTCAGCAAAATAACATTAGAACAACGTTCTTTGAACGTTGTTCTAACGTTATTTTGCTGACTTTGAA
>JAULBZ010006482.1:0-12355 GCA_032360805.1 Neoturris breviconis | reverse complement strand
GAACTGAAACTTTATCATCTTAATAAAGACATATTTCAAACACTGACATATAATGTGTGTATGCAAATCATATTTATTTTCCTAGGTTTTAGATAGTTTGGTAGGCTACGTTCAATACCATACCTTTGATTGTACTAACCTTAAAGGCTTGCGATTATGACATGAAATACTCCAAAATATTTATTATTGCTCTTGCACAAAACGATACGTCACAGAAAATGTATGGATCTACATTCAATAGTGTTTCTAATATTTTATGTAATATTGACTATTTCATTCTATTCATAGGCTCAAATGTTTTACACGATCTTCATCTTTTTAAGCATCAGAGGTGTGTAATTGTTTGTTATAGCATTTGTAAACAACAATTAGTGATAACGTCCACAGTGGGCAAAAAATTGTTCATAGTCCACAGTAAAGACGCTAGACAATGTCTTTAATGTTGTTCTAGCATCTTTACTGCGGACTTTGAATAATTTAGCATCTTTACTGCGGACTTTGAATAATTATTTTCCCACTGGGACGGATGTGCAAGCTTAGTGATTGTTTGGTATTAACTTGTTACTTATATATTTTATACAACAAAGGTAAAGGAACTATCCCCATAAGTAATTTTATTTTGCTAAAATAAAGTTGGCAAAAGAAATCAGACCATTCATAGAGTTAATATATCTAGAACATTCATATAGACATTTACTCAATTGTTAATGATTTAAACTACTTTATATAATGCATCAAAAAGATGATTATAAAGTTTCAAGTAAAGAATACTAAGCTCCAAAAACGAAATTTCACATAAATTTACAACAGGTGAATCCACTTCGATTTGCTTCAGCGAGCCGATAGGTAGTATGAGTGCATAATACAAATTCTTAAAACTTTGACAACAAACAGTTATAGTTTAAACTAAAGGATTTCAGGAGAATAAAATCCATATATTCTTTTATATAGTAACCTTTGGAGAAGTTGCTTTTGAATGTCGACCAGAAAACCATGATAATATGGACAATCCAAATAGGCTCTTTACTAATACGCAAAATGCTCTTGTTGCTGAAGGTGATTCTTTAAAGAAGCCTCATTGGTTCAGGTTTAATGTTCCAAAGATTAAAGAAGGTAAACCTACAGTATTTGCAACACGCATGTTGGAGATTCAAGAAGTTGGAACAAACGATAGAAAAGTGGTAATTTCTTTGTTTAACCTAAACAAACAAGATATAAAGATGGAAAGAAAGTCAATTAATTGCAACTTTTTACACTTAGTTTTACATTTTATTCAAAATCAACAATCAAGTTTCAACGATAATAGTCATGTTTCAATATTTTATTTTATACTATAGTTTGTTTTTACTTTTGCTTCAGTAATTCAAAAAAATATAAAGAAATCGAACATTATATCTTCTATTTTATCTTTGCTTTATTAATTGTCTGCTTTTCGTAAGGTTTACCCTTCTTGTGAAATCGGAAATTGCTAATGATAGAGTAAAGAAAAGTAAGAAGCTTGTTGTATATTTTTGACTATAAGTTAACAATTCTTTATTGTGACAATTCTAAGTAACACAATATGACAAAATGCTAATCTAGGATTAATCCTGGATTAAATCTACTTTCTACCAATCAAATGTTGTGAATAGACAATTTAATCGAGGATTAAACTAATCGACTTTCGAACAACTTGACTTATACAATTATGTAGAGTTTTTTCCTCCTGAATTATTTTAAATTTTGCTCTAAGCTCAAATTTCAGCTTCTTGTAAACGTCAAATTCTCAAAATTATAAAAATCGTTTATTATTATTTTTTCCGTGCAACCTCTGGATTACCAGAAAACACGTACTTTTAAAGTCCTGAAAAGCAGTCACATAAATATTTGAGACGAAGTGAAATCTTTGCGAAAATTAGGATTTCGACTTAAATAAAAAGCCTTAAATTTTGATTAGCAAGAATAGCATGAAAATTTGAATTTGTTGCAAGAGCCTGGGTACTAGGTCGCTAGGAACAACAGAATTTGCAAAAAGTCTTAAGTGTACTCGGTAAATCACTGAGGGACATCTCCATTATTCGTCAAAATTCGTAAAATGTCTCATAATTTACGAGCATGCTAGCAGCATCTTTACTGCGGACTTTAAACAAGTCTTTGACAACTGAGTTATATGGATATTCAAAAGGATAGAACAACGTCAAAGGCTACCGAATACTGTCTTGTATGTCTTCTTATATGGGCTGTGTGTTGCCATATATGGTAAAACACGGACCATATACGGAAATATACGGGACCGTATTCGGTAGTCTTTCACGTTGTGAGTGATTCTTACTTAATCCACATTTTGGTGCGACACATGTATCATTTGCTTTAATTTCATATCTCCCATATGCTAATAAATGTTCCTCATAATAAACTCTTGCTCTGTCTCTTTGACCTCTGATATTTATTTCGTCTCGATCAGACATATCGAAATGTTTTTGCGCGTTTATGAGATTTTCTTCTGCTTTGTACATGTTCACAATACTCTGATTAGCTGATTTGGTGATTGTTTCGATTAACAAAAGTTGGACTTGCTCAGTCAGATCTTGTAAACACCCATGTATCTAGAATATAATTCGCAATTATTATTCGGAATATTCGGAAAACGGGCTTATTTCTTAGATAGGTTTTGAATTTACACGTACAACAACAACAATTTTCAATAACATGTTTTCCCCGGGATATCGCGGTAAGAGCGTGGCTTTATAGTGTATCACTCGCTTACCGCGATACCCCGAGGAAAAGATGTTGTTGAGATTTGTTGTTCTACGTGTCAGTACAATACCTAAGAAATCTAAAGAAATAACTGAAAATCATACTCTAAAATACTCATCCATAGGTAGCTTGGATACTCTGCTGTTCGAAAACAGGTTCGTATATTTTGGAAAAATTAATTGACAGTGAATCGGTAAACTTCTAAGCGTACCTTTTTGTTTTTCTCCAGCCACATCAAGAAAGACGCTTACGAATAACGCCGTATATGAACCGTACGTATTGTCGTATATATCCGTAACCGTATTCGTCAGTCTTTCATGTTGTGGTTACGCATCAAACGCTATTACCAAACTGAAAACGAGGAATTGGCTGCTCAAAGTAGAAACTTGTTGCATTGCGATAACTTTCCTTTTCTTTTTTGCATTGCAACTAGTTTCTACTTTCTGCTATGTTACCTCATTGCAGGGGGTCTAATAGAGAGTGGAGTTGGTACATTTCCAAAAATTCACAAATTGGAATTACCCCCCGCCCCCATTAATTAAGGTAACAGAGAGGATTTGTGAATAGGTCTATTAAATCAATGCATTAATTCTGAATAATTCTCGAAAGAGAGCAGATCTATTTCTGATCAGTACAAAAGCCTTTGGGATTGTCTCAAATTTTCAAACCTTTCTTGGTAGGTTTAGCTAATCTATATTTGATCAAGTTCAGCAAAATTAAAACTGTGTTATGTCAACGAGCGTGCAATAGACTGGTTTCTTCGGAACGATGAAACCAATCCTATTGCAAGATCGTTGACTCTTTTTTTATTTTCAACATTCTGTGAGAAATTTCTTTACCTGAAAACTATCTGTTGAACCTAAAGAGTAAGCTGAAAGAACTGTCTCTTTATACTCCATCAGTTTTCCAGCAACTGTGAATTTAACACCGTCGTCTTCAAGTGCAATATTAGCTTCTGATTCAATACCAAGAATCTTGATTAATCCCTTTACTGTAACATTTGCTTTCTTTTTATCTATATTTGCAACGATAATCGGTCCCCGTAATTTTGTTTTTGCATCTTGTTGAATTATAATTTGTCCTTTGGCAAATATTACGGGAGCCGGACTATTTTCTGTAATAATCTGAATTCTTCCTAGTTGATGTACTATATTTACGTCACAATTCAAAAGTCGTCCAAATAACTTTATTTCTCCATGAAGTTCAATTTTTATTTGTTTTTCTTTTTTACCCGAATAGGATAGCATTAATCCGTTCGGAAAATCGGATATATTTAGAACAGTGGGAAGTTTCGTTTCTATAGAAAAAGCTGTAAGTATGTCTTCTAAAGTTATATCTGTAAAGTTTGCATAGAATGAACTTAAAATCGGGGAAATCGGGTTATAATCAAGCTGTAATGGCGCCTTAATTTCACTTCCATTATCCTGAGTTCCGAGCAATACTTTTCCTTTTAGTTTCAAAGTATCTAAATCAGATTCTTTTTTATATATGCTTATTAATTCTATCTTCTCAAATGATATGCCTTCTAAATTAAATGGTGCAATCCAATGTTTTCGTCTGCCGTACATTTGTAACTGAATTGGACCATTCTTAGAAATATTTATCGTACCATCAAATGCTAATTTTGTATTTCGTATTTCGATTGAAGTTTCTATATTAAGACTAGAATCATTCCCAATCGAAAATTGTAGAGTACTGTTAACCCCTTTGATTGTACTTGATAGCATGATCGGATCCGTAATTTTTGCTTTTAAAATAAATCCATCCATTGAAATGACACCTTTCACTGTATATATTTTAGATGTATCTAATATCTTTGCAGCTGATTCGCACATTTTATCATCGCCACAGTTGTCAGGGAAACGTATTAGCGCAACAACAGATAATCCTCGTTTCACAGGTAACCGTAATAAAGGTGTCGTAATTATATGTGGAGGCAATAAGGTATATGATTGAAGAGGAGAACTGATGATGGTCGTCAAGATATGACCATTATGTAAAAGTTTTAAATTCCTACTATCAAAACCAGTAAACGCTTGGATAATATTACTCAATGGGCTATGTTTTAACGATGCAGCCCATTTACATTCCCATGTTTTGTTCCGATATAATAACAACACTGCGATTTGTAAATCTCTTTCCCATTCTGGTAAGGTAGCAAATCCTGTTATCAATATATGTGGCGTACCTGAATCTCTTGGAACACGTGAATACAATCTTACTCGATGTATCTTTAGACCTTCAATTTCAGTGTTTTCAATCATTTCTTGTGTTTCTTGACTAGGGAAAAATATTGGGTCAAATTGTAGCATGATATCGTTTAAAGTTACTTCTTTACTGAATCCGGTTAATCCGTACGGTTTACCTTCTTCATCCGATAATTCCGAATATTGGACATTAACTATTGATTTTCCGATTTTGTATATCCCCTTTGCTGCAACTTTCCATGCCTCCTTTTTATCATCGGTTCCGATATTTCGTTGTAAAACTAAATGTGTTATTTTAATTCGTAGTAGTTTTTTTACTAGATCTATTGTCTCTTTTAATCGAACAAAGATGGAGAACATAGTTGACTTAGCGTTAAAGCTGACGTGCGTCGTGTAAGCATTGTCTAAATTAGTGACAAAGTTAGGTATGACGTCAGTTTTAGTTGTGTCGAATTCTTTTGATAATACTGGTAGAATCTGCTTGATTGATATTTTATCTTTTTGATCAATAAGTAAATCAAAAGCTGGTTTATTTATCACAAATGCAATTTTTACGGTATCCGAAAGCATATTTAGTTTTTTAGCAGATAGTTTTAATGGAAAGAGTAGCGTTACACCAACCGGTATATGTGATTGTAATACAGCTGTGAGAATTTCACCAGCAACACTGTTTTCTTTATGATAATATACCTCATTGAATGAGAATGACAAACCGAATATTTCTTTCTCACTTGCAAACAAATCGCTATCAGATAACATGTGGGCAAAGAATGGTATATTTAGTGTCTTTTGATTTAATATTTTTTTCAAAACCTTTTCCGGTTTTGTGTTTTGAAATTCTATAATTGAGAATAATTTTGTTTTTGTGTCGCCATATTTGTTGACATTTATTTTAATTGGAATTGAACCCAGTGAATTGTGTTCTAGTTTTCCAACAAAGAGGATATTCATCCCGTTCATATTTTCGGCTATATCAGCAGTAATTTCTACATCCTTCAATGTAATTGCAGATAAGTCTATCCCGACGTCCTTTTGTGCTTCATTTTTCATAAATTCAATGGCAATATCTCGAAGTTCTAACGTATCCACTTTGGCATAGATTTTACCATTTGATGTCACGTTTACGTGGAGTATTGTAGATCCAATAGGCCAAGAACCTATTAAATATAAAAATATCAAAAATAAGTCTCCCAAGCACGCTGCGTCGTCCATGTAGAAAAAGAGTATTTTTAACTGTTTCTAGCCGCTCATAACCTCCTGATATTCAAAGGCTTACCTCCTGACATTCAGAGGCTTACCGCAGAAATTCTTCTTTAATATTTGTGTTTCAGGGGGTTATATTACTAAACGCTGTTCCAACGCCATTACTACGGAATATGAACAAGTTTTTGCCCACTGGGAGACATTAATACGACATCACTGTCGCCGTTCATAAGCCGTTATTTCTGTCGGCGTTCGTTAGATGTTATCTTCCGGACACATTATGCTACGAACACATTCATCATACCGGCACGATTTTTGATAAAACTGACCGTTCATTGTTTCAAGGATATCTGATCCAAGAGTATCGATCAGGAATAGATCAAAATCTACTGTTTATTCAGCGAACAAAAACTATTTCAAAGTCCGCAGTAAAGACGCTAGAACAACGTCGAACGTTGTGAGATGAGACCGTAGTGAAATTCATCACGGAAATTTCTGCCTGTAAGCTAAAAGAAGACATGCCATTGGTGACAATCGATACCACACACCATGTGTGACGTCAATTTCTACCAATGGAAAGACTTATTTCGGCTTACGCGAGGAATTTTCACCTAATAGAAGTCAACCTTAAGTTATTATCACGTGACTCTATTGCTCTAAGGTCAAAACCAAGTTGGCACAAACTTGTTCAAAGTTCATAATAAAGACGCTAGAACACAATGTTTTAGTGTGTTTACTGCTGACTTTGAACAAGTCTTTGCCCACTGAGAGTAAAGCCTTATGAACAAGGAGAAACCCAGCTCGGAGAAATGCAGTAGTTTCAATCATATTGTGTCAAAAAACTTGTTCAATGTCCGTAGTAAAGACGCTAGAAAAACGTTAGAAAACGTTGTACTAGAGTCTTTACCTCGGACTTTGAACAAGTTTTTGCCAACTAGGTAAGTCTATACATCGAAGAACATTTAATCAATGTTTAGACACTAGTTTAAGAAAGTTTGACCACGATGTACCTACATGGAAGTGTTTCCTTCGATGTTTAAAATAACAATAAAAATCACCGCGGAAGATTTTTGAGTATTGCTTCAAACTTTATCACCTTTATCAAAAATACCTCCTTCTCAGTTATTATTTGCTCTTATTTTAAACACTGGTGGACCTTACCTTTTATTTCCACACTCCATGCTTTATGTTTAGGACTGTTTTTATTGAAAGTGAAGTTCATGTTTACATTAGAAAGAGTAACATAATCGGGAAACATAACAACTGGTTTCTCAAGTTTAGCTGATACTTTAATGACATCACCCCTGGTTTTATACTCAAATTTATCAGTGTTTATTGAATTAAGTGAAGGAAATCCAGGGGGTAGTTTTGTTTGTCTATATGTTGGAGCAATGGTTTCTAATAAATCTCTTGCGGTCAAGCTGCTCTCTAAAATAGATATGTAAGATATTGATTACATTTACTTAGTGTAAATCAGGCCTTATGCATCTACTATAAATAAGTAAATTAAGACTGTGTGATTTGAATTACAAACCCAGTAAACACTCGACGTCGAATCCACGTCGTTTTGACGTCTAGACGTCCAAACAACGTCTTTTCAAAGATGATTAGATGTCGATTGTTTGCAGGGAATACGCCCGAATATCTTGTTGATTTATTCTGTTCGCATAACAAGACAGTGGGTGAAAATATGTTCAAACTCCGCAGTAAAGACACTACTACGTTGTTCTAGCGTCTTTACTGCTGACTTCAAACAGGTTTTTGCTCACTGGGAAGTAAGGTATTATATATTTGAGCGAACCGAATTAGAAAATAATGAAATGGACATTTTCCTGTCAACCTTATTCGGACGATAATAATACAAATTTAATCGCACTTCTACTATTAAATCTATATATCGTTTGTGTCTGGTATGACCGCAGATGCAGAACAAAAGAAATCCTTATTTGTGTAATCACACACATTAGATAAGATATTATAACGATGGGTCTGTTGCCGCACGAAGATAACTTTCGAAAGTGACGTTTGAATAATTTGTATACCAGATAAAGCATGATCGACTACTGAATAGGGATCCGTATGACTCCGTATTCGGGGTGTACATGTAATTGTGCGGGTAGTATTTTATGCCGAGATTTCCCAGTGGCAAAAAATTCCACACGAAAGACAAAAGAAGACATTCCATTGGTATAAATTAACATTGGAATGGAATGTCTTTTTTTTGGCTTTCGGGCGGAATTTTCCGCCTAATGGAAACCACCCTTTATGCAGAGAGGAAGTAAACAATGACAAACAATGATCTTGCAATGGATTTGTTTTTTGGTACATTCGTGTGGCAAAAACTTGTTGAAAGTCGTTCGACGTTGTTCTAACCTTTTTACTGCGGAATTTGAACAAGTCTTTGCCCACTAGGAAAAATTGCAAGCTCACCAGAATCCAGTACAATTGAAGCTTGTAACACAATACAAAATTCTGTACGAAATTTCGTTTTTTGTTGAAATTGATCAAATTTATTTGACTGGCGCATCTAAGACAGCCTTTATTTGGACCCCAAATGAGTTTCACCATAAACTTGCATTTGATTAGTTTGATCGAACGAAAAATCTAATCAAATGGAAGATCGTTTCGGGCGAAACTTATTTAAGGGTTCACATGTTTCGTAACAGAAATTAGGTACACATACCTTTCTTTGCTTGAACTGAATATAAAATTATAAATACTTCAATAATATATACTAGAAACATTCCACTATCCATCTTTATATGTTATTAGGTATCCTTTCATTTATTAGTAGTTCACTTTTGCGCATAATTCACGTATTGTTTTATTCATCAGTAATCCATTTCTATTCTCGCATTTAAAATAAAAACAATTGCCGTCACTAACTTTATTTCAATGTCAGTACACTAGTTATAATGATGCTAATTATATTAATTAAATAAAACGCATGTGCGCATGCGTTAAATGAGTTTTATTTTGTATTCATCCATGCACGAGATACTCAACGAACAGAAGCATAATTAGCACAGATAGTGCAGAATATGATGACAATTAGTTAGTATACAGCATGTTTCAAAATGTTCTCAGGACTTCTAGTCTTTTAGAAATACGAAAAGCCAGCGAAAAAATACAAGAAGTTTATTACAAATCAGTCTGTGACTTTCATTAGCATACTAAGCTCTCACATAGCCTACGTTTATAGACATATTCCTTATACTTGTTCAAACTCCACTGTAAAGACGCAAGATCAATGTTAAAAATGCAGACTTTGAACAATTTTTTGCCTATAAGGATTTGTTTTTATCAAAAGCATGGTTTTTACCGTTTACATAAATATATTATTCGTAAAATCTTATTTTCATTATTTCCAATATAACCGCCTGGGGTTTAGTGAGTCATGCGGCTTTTCAAAGAACAGAACCCAGTAAGCAAAAACTTGTTCAAAGTCTGCAGTAGAGACGCTCGAGCAACGTTGTTCTAGCGTCATTACTGCTGACTTTGAACAAGTTTTGCTTACTGATATAGAACGCAAATACAATTAATGAGAGAATCAAACGAAAGCATACAACGGAGGTGGCTGAAAATTGGAGGTGTTCTTGCTAAAATTAAGTTTGTAGCCAGCTGGAGATCAGAGGTGTTCCTACCAAGAAATTTCACAACCAAGCAAAATCTTATCTATTTTTTTTTTATAATTAGCTGTAAATTGGAGGTGTTCTGAGGTGTTCTGAGGAATCAGCTGAGAGTTCGAACTGTTCTTAAGAATCAGCAGTGAATTTGAACTGTTCTGAAACATAGTTACGTCATACAAAAGTGACGTCAGAATAGAAAATAAGAGCCAGCTGGAGATCCAGAGGTGTTCTTACAAAAAATTATGCCTATTTTTATGAAGTAATACAGAATAGCTAAAAATTCGATCTGTTCTTATCAAGTTTGAGTCAGCTGTGAATTGGAGTTGTTCTTACATCACTCAAAATTATAAAATTATGTCAGCTGGAAAATAAGAACACCTATTTTTAAGAACACCACTGGTTGGCTGCTTTTGAATCAAAGTGAACCCCACGCAAGACCTTTACTACTCCCTCTCTCACTGTATTATCTACTGATCTCTAAATTATTAAATTTCGCGGGTAAAAATTTCGCGACCTTCAATTTTTCGAAATTTGCGGCTATTAAATTTCGCGAGTCTACAACCCTTCACATAAATTATGAGACTATTTTTGAATTTTAGCAAGCAATACACACCAAAAACAAAACGCAAATGCTGAAAATGACCACTAGAAGTCCCGAGGGATTTATCGAGTAGACTCAAGACTTAGGTCTTTTTACAAACTCGACAAATTTTGTTGGTTCTAGCAGCCTAGTTCCCAGGCTCTTGGTACAAATGCGAATTTCGGTGGTATTGCCAATCAAAATTTAAGTATTATTACCTAAGTTGAAATTCCGAATTTTTGCACAAATTTCTCCTTGTCTCAAATATTTATGTAAGGGATTGTAAACATTTTGTCTTCTTCTTAATTATACTTTGCATCAATAAAAATAATCCAATACTGAATTTTGCGGGAATTAAATTTTGCGAATTTTTCCAAAAACGCAAAATTTAATACCGCGAAATTTAATGCCTTTAACGTAAACTAATTCTCAAAGAGCGAAGACTTGTTCAAAGTCCGTAGCTAGTAATTACACTATAACAACGTCGTTTTCTAGCATCTTAACTGCCGTCTTTGAACACGTATTTGTCCACTGGGTTATGAGAAATATTTCATTTTCACTTTCGTTATGTTCAATTTTAACTTTTATCCGGTAACAAAAAATAAAATCGTAATGGACAAAGTCAGCAGAACTACCTTGAAAACGTTGTTCTAGCGTCTTTACTGCTGACTTTGAACAAAGTTTTGCCCACTGGGATATTTGTGAGAAATTGTATGTTGAACTAACTTCTCTGAAAGTTTTAGCATAACAGGCTGGTTCTTATCAACGTCTGAGGTGCTAAAGATGCCAGGCATAGCAGGAATTTCCTATAATTTTGATCTGCAAACGGTAGCAAAACACGAAATAGATAATGGGAGGCGAGTGTGTCAATCTGGATACTCTCATGCCTAATTATACTGCAATGTTTCACGACAAATACTCGTTTCAGTTTGTGAGAGGTTCTAACCCTTCTGTTTGCTTAATGTGAAAGAACCAGGCCAAGCCTAAGATTTCCAATTTTAATAGACCTATTTACCGATAACGACACTATTATGAATCCAAATATATCGCAATGCATTCGGGGTTGGCTGGGGTATATTAAAATATAAACAAGAGGCTTGCAAAGTTCTAAAGTGTTTTGCAGATTTAACCTGCTTCAATGGGTATAAATGATCGTTGTGCTGTTGGAGCATGCAACAAAGATATTCGAAAAAATATGTGATTAAGTCGCACATCAGTGCATTTGATGGAGGTCTAAATTTGCATTTCTGGAGGTGTGTTGATCCAAAGCTTTTTAATAAATGGTCTAATGCTCGTAATCGTAAAGTTTCACAATTTAATTTGTTCAATTTTTTTCAAATATGGAAGGCCAACTGGTGTATGCCTTGTTTAAACATTGTACCTGAAAGGTTATGATCATGATGACACATCGAAGCCAAGAAACAAACCTTTAGAGAGACAATTTTTACAGGAACATCAAAAGAAAAAAAGAAAATATTCCTGAATTTACTGTTGATTTTTAAGTCAGAAATTAACCTTAGCCTTATTAATATTGGAGAGCAATTGGCGGTACAATTTCCACTAGCAAAATGTAACTTTGAAACTCGTGATGTTTTTAGTGAAGCCATGAAAACGTTCCCAGATGAACTCTGTTTTAACATTATATATATAAACATAATTTATTCTATCGAGCAGAAGATAAATGTTCCCTCGTACGACAGATTACAAATGATCCTCATCAAACTCAGAATAGTTCATCGGTTTTATGAAATAAAGTTACAAAACAGCATGCTGCAATGATCAAACTTGTCTTAAGACACAATGGTTAATTAACTTTAGAGAATAACCCTCAAAAGAATGAAATACGACGACGCATCCATTCCCCTTTATTGCAAGGTATTTCTGTAAAACAACAAACATATTTGTGATCAGCCTTCCGGACACTGACAAAACAAACACTAAAAACAAACCTACAGTTAAACAAAATACTACGGCACACAACTTGATTAAAAGATTTATTT
>JAULBZ010006481.1:0-12357 GCA_032360805.1 Neoturris breviconis | reverse complement strand
TATGTATTTAGGAGGCTTCCAGCTTTCTAGAACAGTTTACTTCATGGAATTTGAGTAAGTTTAGTTCAAGTTATAGCAGATTGAAATATTCAGAATTTTGGTAATTTTTGTGCTAGATTCAGAAGGTCCATGTCCGCTATTTCCATAAATGAAACATCGGTGAATTGGAACGTTGCAATTACATGTTTAAAACAACAAGTTTTAAATCTCGGTTAATTATAATGCGATGCGATTAAATTTAAACCGATGTGATTAAATTTAAACCGATGAATTTTGACCCTGGGATACCGCTTCATACTATAATACAAAAGAAATGAGTAAAAAACAGTTATTTATATTTACTTGTTTAACTTTCTAAAAATGTCATGGATGATAATAACGACAAGGCTGAATTTCTGGACGTGTAATACCCCAAAATCTATAGCTATATAATAGTTTCTCTTCCGTTCTTTCCAGGCTTTATTTCTTTCTTTCACTTCACTTTTCCCTTTCCCTGCTTCCCTGCCCTTATCTCCGTCTCGAACTTTAATCTAATTTTACGGCTGCCGACAGAAGTAAATAGATCTGTGTAAAATTGCACGAAATCATTGTTTTGGAGCAAAGTTCATTCATGAGAAAATTCTGGATTCAAATATATTTTTTTGCGAAGTTATGCGTAAATTTAGCTTTGTCATTTCATAAATTAAACGTCGTCTTATTTTGTATATATAATGTATATATGTATATATATATAATGTAGTTCAATAAATCAATTTAGATATATATTATCCCTAACGAACTGAAGAAGTCTAGTCCCGACCCGTCCGAAGTCTTTTCTGGATTTACCATCATATGCTGAAGAATCTTTTCAAAGTCATTGAGAAAGCAGACCTTGTTGGCTGTCCGAAGTAAGTTTTTATTTTGGCTAGCTAACTCATTAATAAATAATTTTCTCGCTAAAACTATTTAAGCGAATAATTGATTTTATATCTCCTTGTTTTTATAGTAGAAACTGGTACTGTGACTGTGCATGCATAGGGTGTAAAATAGCGCTCTCAGTGTAACTTGTGTGTTTGAAGAAGTGATATGACACAATATGACAGCGATAGCTAGCCTGTGTGTTTGAAGAAGTGATAGTGTAGCTAAAGGTCAACTGGTACCTAACCGGTACTACCGCGGTAGCTAACAGATCCACCAGTCCACAACAAACAAGAATATACATGATCACACCCTGGGATGATTTGAACACAACAATTGCCATGCTTGCTAGAGACAGACTGGACAGACTAGACATTACCCCGTCACGTTCAATTTATTTAGTCTTCATTATTATTATGTTTCCTCTGCGCTCCCTGGGGCTGATTGTGCACATTAAGAGAAGTCGGCTAGCGATCGCCACACTCAGTTCTTCCCTTTCAGTTTCATATATACTTATTGGTATTCGTCTAAACAGAAGTTACAGTATTTAGCTCATCGTTGCAATGTTGCTTCACTGTCCTTATTTTATAAGTACTTTCATGGCAGTTGTTCTGATGAATTGAAGTCTTTGACTAGATACTCCAGGAAATGCTCATCATTTTACTGTTCAATCACTTTTTTGTCACAAAGATTTCTATTCGACTACTGTAGTTTCTTTTTCTTTCCTCGCACAGCTGACTTTTAAATTAAGTGTATTGACGACAGGATTTAACAAGTCAACCTTTTCTGCACAAGTGCCTGGAGTATGAGTGAGATGAAACCGCAAATATATTTTGCACATAGACAGGCATCTTATCATGGAATAGTTTATGCAAAAACAGAATATTCTGACAATATCAGAAAAATTGAGGAGCTCCAGATTGCCATACAGATTACTGGTGGATGCCCTTCAAGATTCAAAGGACATGGAGTCTGATAGAAGAAATCGATCCATTGCCAAATTGTTGACTCAGTACTCTCCTCTGTAGATTTTATTTTTTTGAGACGATCCCTTAACTAGCCGTGTGCTGAAATTTTAATAGATATAGTGTACAATGTATTCTTCTCCAGTAATTCTAGGTGAAAGACAATTTAACTTATATATGTTATAGAAATACTGTTGTCTTTACTCCAAAACATCATGATGACCCAGGGTTTCTCCCATTCATGGAAACAAAGTTGAAATATTTCACTTGCATTATTTCATACAGTATAGTCACTGATAATACCCTGGCTATGTCATTATAATTGCATGTCCATGGTTTTTGCTATTGACGTTTTTTAAGAAGAACAAGTTCTAATTGAAAATAATTTAAACAATGTGGTATAAATTACAGAACAAATGAAAAAGAGCATAACAATCCTACAGATCATGTTAAAGAGAACTTTTCAGGCTAGAGTGAGCCCGATTGCTCTTAAAAATTAAGGCTGGGTGACGTCACACTGGCCTGGTGCTTATCTCAAACACTTCGCCTTCATAAATGTAACAACTAATATTTTAAGCCTTTATTCTATCTATACTATCTGATGATTCTCAAGCAAGGAAAGTCAAAAGTGAAAAGGAAGAGGAGTACCAGTATATTTTGTATATACTGTATCTTCTCATCTAGAAATGTCAAGATTTAATTTTTATCAACATCCTTGTTTCACTTTCTTTGTTGAAAAAAGTTTCTTTGTTATTTCTTATAACAAACACTTCTCGACTTTTCTGCAAAATTGGCACATGTGAATTTCTTTTGATTTTAGTTCCGGAGTAATAATAATTTAAACCAATCACATTTAGTTTGAAGTATTTGCATTCTATTTTAATCCAATCACATGAATTTTTATTTGATGGAAATAATGCTTTATAGTTTTAAAATAGATTTTGTCTAGTATATATTCTTTTAAATTTATTGTTTTTAAACTTCTTTTTTTGATAAACAATTAAAAAATGCGTACAATTAATCCAGGTTTAAAAAATAAGTTTAATGTTCTAATCAATTATTTATAGACTTTGATAGAAATACATAGTGGGTAAAAACTTCTTCAAAGTATGCAGTAACGATGCTAGAACAACCTTTTCAACGTTGTTCTAGTGTCTTTACTGTGGACTTTGAACAGGTTTTTGTCTACTTAGCAATTCTTTAAAGATGTATTATATAAACGCTAATACGTTATTATGTTACTAATACATTATTATGTTACAAAGAACGCAAAACTTTTTACATAGAATTTATTGTTTCTTCTGAGTTATATGGGGGTGTTGTGAGTTAGAATATCATTAATTCAAATCATAGCACTAACTCCAAGAAGGTACTCAACTATACAACAAGTACCATTCTAAAGCTTGGCTTTATTCACTAAAAATAGTGGTCAACTTGCACTGAGTCGACTTTTACACGACACAATATGGTAAATAACAACAGCTGTCGTTTTTCCAGCAGTGCTTGCTCTTGAACTTTTGAACGAAATAATTATTTTTAAAAGAAAAGAAAAATTCTTTTAAAATGTAATGTCTAGACATATTTATTCTATTGTAGTAGATAATAGAACATTTATTCTATTGCAATAGAATATGTTTCTAATGTACAAATACTTGTTCAAAGTCCGCGGTAAAGACGCTAGAACAATGTTGTTCGACGTTTTTTTAGAATCTTTACTGCTGACTTTGAACATGTTTTTGCCAACTGGGTTAGTTTTATGAATTCTGAAAAAAGTGGCGATCAAAATGATCAGGATCAATGAAATTTGGGCAATCATTAACTAAATTGTGCATTATTGATCGGTGATTGCCCCTTATTTTATACGCTGTATCTGTATATCTTTGAAAATATAGACCTATATTCAATGTATACATATTGAGTAGCTATGAATTTTACAGTTCACGAAATACATACAGTATGTCACAAGTTTTATTTAAAAATTTGTTCTATAGAATATATGGAGCTAAACACAGTGTAGCTCATTTTAATTGCAGTGACTAATGCATGTAGTATTTATCAAAGCACTCGATACTTACATGGATTTGGTTTTCCTCAACTCTGAAAAGGTTTAAGTAAAGAATTATTTGTGCAATGTTATCCTGATCTATGTTTATTAACCTTTGACATATTCAAGTATTATCCTGTTTGTCTCATTTATTACTGGTTGCGTTATTCCTGAGGAAAGGTATAGCAGGAATAAGATCATACAATCACTTCAAAGCCTGAAGTTATGCTCACAAATCGCTCCTCCGCAGTGATTATATACTCAATATTTCAACCACTGGTCTCATAGATTTGTGTTCTCTATACTTAGCTAATACAATGGCAACCTAAATACAATTTGACTTTGGCAGACTACAACTATATTTATGTACTTTTGTTTTTGTAGTAAAATCATCAATTCCTTTGAAAATGAGTGCTAACGAGGAAGTAGCTGTTTCAAGTTGGTGGAGTTGGAGGCCAACATCATCAAAGCTATTAGAGTTAGCAGAAAAGAAAATGTTTCAAGGTGAATAGTTTTTTCTGAATCTGTGAAATTTGTTATTGGTTGATCCTGTGTCATACCATATGTTCTACAATCACATGGACTGTTCTCGAAATTATGGCAATCACCTGTGGAGGAGTTTAGTTTATAGTCAATGTGAACACACTTTTCTTGTGAGGGTTGAGGTGATAAAATGTCAAGATACCTGCTACTAGCAGAGGGTGTCTCTAAAATAAAATCTACAGAGGAGAGTACTGAGTTAATGATCTTGCAAGGATTGGTTTCTTTGCACCAACCTAACACACTTCTGCACAGATTGATTTTGGTTGAATTTTGTCAATTTTAGTTGATTTAACCCTAACAAAAAAGTTGGTTTTAAAGCGAAATTTTGAGATGGTCCCTATTTACCCTGAAACATGGTCGGAACGGCAGTGCTTTGAGGGACCCGACTCAAAATTTCTACCTAAGGGAGGATTTGAAGTGGGAACCTCCAGATCATAAGCACAGTTGCTTAACCACTGAGCCATTCCACAGAAAGTTGGAAATGAGACAAATAATTAATTATACATGATCTTATTACAAAGAACCTTATTAACTTGGTTTATAATTATATAAACTTTTTTATTCCAGCTGTACGAAAAAGTTTTAAAAGTTACTTTATTCCTATATCTGATGACAATGAAATTCGTACAATAGAAACATCAACCGAGTCATCAAGACTTCCTTTAGTTTTGTTGCATGGTTTTGGTGCTGGTGTCGGCTTTTGGGCTTTAAACTTAGATGATATATCAGATAAACAGAATGTCTTTGCAATTGATTTACTTGGATTTGGTAGAAGTTCACGACCCACATTTCCTAGTGATGGAGCTGATGCTGAAAAGATATTCATTGAATCTATAGAAGAATGGAGAAAAAAAGTTGGACTTGAAAAATTTATTTTAATGGGTCACAGTTTTGGTGGTTACTTAGCTTGCTCGTATACTCTCGCTCATCCAGAAAGAGTGAAACATTTAATCTTAGCTGATCCTTGGGGTATACCAGAAAAACTTCCGCAAACTGAACAGTCAATTCAAATTCCAAGATGGGCTAGAGTTGTTGCTGCCATGTTAAGTCCATTTAATCCATTAGCTGCAATAAGAGTAGCTGGTCCTTGGGGTAAGTTTTTTTTAATATTTATTGTGGGGCTGCTGGGTTTATTGGGCCGTGATAAAATGATCTTCTGTTTAGCGTAAAATGAAGAAAACTGCAATGCGCAATGCACTTTATTTTATTTATTTTTTTAGTTTGTTTAGTTTTTATGTTGAAAATTTGTGTGCGACTGTTTTTTACATTGTGTTTTAGAAGGAACTCTGCTGTGCTGTGTTTTAGCAGGTAGACAAGTAGAGGATGGTAAATCGTGAACCCTAAACACGATGACTGAGCTTTATAGCATTGCTTGAATCTCTCAGTGTTAACCCTATTAATACTGGGCCTTTTACCCCCTCCCCCCTCCATAACTTTTTATATGACCATGTGGTAGTGTTAAAACTTTCCAGAATGTTAGGTCAACACATAATTAACTTTTTGGCAGAATTATTTTTCTGATGTATGACGTCATTAATTAGGATGACGTCATCAAGTGAAAACAGGTGGTAAAAAGGTTTTTCAAGCAAAAATGAGAGAATTTTTTTTTTTTTGGAAATTTCTTTTTACCGCCTGTCAGAAATTTGGTTACTAAGGGAAAATTATCCCTAGTTACCTTTTTTTTTTTTTTTAAATGATCCTAGATAAATTATAGAAAAAGTTCTAAAATTTCTATTCGTATAAGCCATTCACTCAAAAGTTATGTAATAAAGTATAGGAGAGTGGGTTGAAACAACCCCCTCCCCAGTAGGAATAGGGTTAACTTCCTTGTCTGCCATGTCCGAAATTATTTATTGCATAGAGTCATATCAGGAGTGTTCCAGTGCAAGATAAAACGGTACAGTGGTTAGCTTATCCTATTACTGTTATTAAAAAAGTTCCTATTTTACTAGTGTTGTTTTTAAGTGCTTTGAAATAATTATCTCTTGTTTCTTTTCTTGTGAAAGAAAGTGTGACACTTCCCAAAGCTGTTCTTGTTTTTTTATTCGTAGACGTCAGTACAATTATTATACACTTGAAAGTTATAAGTTTAATTATTTAAACATCAGCGAAGAAGAGTGTGAAATTGACGTCAATTTGTTTCTTGATAGTCACATATATTAATCACACATCTAAAATGTACATTAGTAAAAATATTGCGCGCCTAAAATTATCAGACGTATCTGTAAGACTTGAGTTTGATAACAAAGTAACAAGTATTGTCTTATCCAAGTTCCATCTACTGCAAGTTTAAAAGTTTGTCCATAAAGTTCTTGCGCTGATAGTTGTTAGTTGTCCATTTTACTTTTACGTGCACAAGTTCCTTGTTTGTTTAACTGATTTATTGTTATTTAAAATCTCTTCACCTGGTTTCTATTTGTTAAATAAAGACATGCATAGAGAAGCAACTTATTGAACTTATTATTATAAATTAATAATAGAAACCGGTCTAGGATCAAATTTAAATTCATGAGTGATTCCCATTATCATTATAATAACTTCCTTCATGTCCTCAGTAAAGATGCTAGAGCAACTTCTAACGACGGTGTTCTAGCATCTTCACAGGTAACTTTGAACAAGTCTTTGCTCACTGGTTAGTCACCCTTTGTTACCATAATGGAAAGTACATGTGTTTACCAGTTTTAATAAAATAGGATGTGAAAACAAAATTTCTAGACATATTCAAAATAGAATGTTTATTTCATGGTTATAAAACGATAAGTTTATTAAAGCCCTATTCACATGTACATAAAAATTATCGTAATGATTTACGACTAAAATAAGGTACATTTGTTCTTTCCTTATGGGAAAGGAAAAGGCTGTTAAATTGTTATTCAAGCCAATATTGATTTGATTTGCTTCGTTATTATCCTGTTTTCTTCATTAAAATGACTTGGAAAGCCTTAATTTGCCTCGTAATTCTTCGTTAAAATGCCTTGGAAATCGATAGTTTGTCTGTATAAATGTCTCATTTTCATCGTTAAAGTGACTTGAAAATCCATAGTATTATATGTCCCGTTTTACTTGCTAAAATTCTTTGGAAATCTTTAATTTGCTTCATAATTCTCCCGTTTCCTTGTGGAAATAATACCGTTGGTGACAAGCTTGTCTGCTAATGCTACCATCTGGCAAATACCTGGCAAAGTCATTAAAATAACGTTAAAACAAGTTTTTGCCCACTGGGAAATTCGAAGAAGATTTTCTGAAGTAGAAAATAGCCTTTAAGCTCATTTGTTGTATTGCATGTTTTATAGCATATGTATCAGAATTGTTTTTATCTGCGAGTGAAGAAAGAACGATGCTTCAAATGAGGAAAGAACAAAAGAAAAGAATTAGAAGTTAGAAAAATAGCTTTATGCGGCAAAAAGTTGAAAAAATCGTTACATGTGGTACAAAAGGCAAGCATGCGCGCGTTTTACGCTAAACAGAAGATCATTTTATCACGACCTTGCAGTGAAATTTTATTTGTTATAGATATTGTATATAGTTACATGAAATTGCAAAGCCTGAAGTTATGCTCAAAAACCTTGTAATCAAAATAAGAGTAAATAATCACTGTGGATGGATAAGAGATTTTTAAGCATAGCTTCAGGGTATGAAGCCTGAAGATAATATGCTCAAAAATCCCTCCTCCACAGTTACCCTTATTTCAACCACTGAAAACCACTCCCTCGTATTGCTTATTACTTATTTTCTGTGCTGATAACTAACTATATGAATTTAATTGTAAATAATGTGCTTTAAATAGGTCCATCATTGATAACATATTTTCGACCAGATTTAAGAAAAAAGTATTCAAAAATATTTGGTGAAGGTGATCAAAGAGTCATGGACTATATTTATCATTGTAATGCTCAATCACCAAGGTAAGTTTCCACTCTGCTTCATGTGATTCTGTGGTAACTCTTACAAATAAACAAGGTTTGAAGGATCACTTCTGTGGAGCAGTGTATTGCTGCAATATTCGAAAGAAGAGAAAATAATCACTGTGAAGGAATTATTTTTGTGCATTGCTTTAGGCTTTCTAGATTCCTTCCTCCACAGTGATTATTTATTATTATTTTGAACACTGTCAGTCACTGTACAAAATACACATTTTGTTGTGGAGGACAGTTCAGAAAAAAATGTTATTGTAACCATCGGGAAATAACATCCCGTTCTTCGGTTGTTCATACATCATGCAGGGCTTGAAATAACTGCTGGTCATCACTGTGATGGTGAGGTTTTTCAGAATATTTTTAGCCAGATTGACTGAAAATATTTTGAAAATCTTTCCTCCACAGTGATGTCCAGCAGTTATTGTTTTAAAAAGATTCTTTTTCAGATTGTAAACATAGTTACCTGTAAAAGTTACTTCAATTAAAGTACTTATTCAATTCATTCTTTGCTGTTTTAGTGGGGAGAGTGCATTCAAATCGCTAAGTATACCATATGGTTGGGCTAAATATCCTATGGTACATAGAGTACAAGATATAGACAGTGATATTCCCATGACAGTTTTATTTGGTTCAAGGTCATGGATGGAAACAACATCTGGATACACAATAAAATATTTACGCAAAGATTCTTACGTTGATGTAGAAATAATAAAAGGCGCAGGTCATCACATTTATGCTGATAAACCTTCAGAATTTAACGCAGCAGTGAATAGTGTCTGTGATAAAGTCGAAAATAAACAAGACAAAGTGATTTCACAAACTGATTTGTATGAGGATTTAGTCAATCAGATACCTGAGGTTATTGCAACTGCTTAATGGTAGAGTATTTTACAGTTTTATGCTACAATAGTGTTTGAAATAAGAACAAATAATCTCTGTGGTGGAGGGATTTTTGAGCAAAGTTTCAGGCTTTGTACCTACCCCCAGATGTTTATAAGCATAGTAAGAATCATTATGTTTATTATTATCAGAGAGTGCTATAATTTCCGGGTCAAGAAGCAGCGCATCTCTTTTACCCTATGTGGTATACGCGGGTCAATGTGCGGGACATAAAATATTAGTAAACTTACTATAATCCTCCGAATCATCGATTATATCATACTTTAATCTATAAAGTCTAATTTGGAAAAGAATAAAGTCAGTGTCATGATCACAATCGTTAAAAATTAAACCAATTCCGCACAGTTGTATCGTTGTTTTGTCAGATTCACCGCGTTACGAAGTTTGATATCAAAGAAGCCATTACATTGCTCTAGTGAATTATGCTGTTTATTGTCAAAACAAATCAAAACAATGTCCTGTTTTCTGATCCGCATGTCTATAACATAGGGTGCAGGAGATATGCGCTTCTTCACCCGGGAATTATAGCGCATCCTGATTATAGATATCATAATTGTAAGAAGCCATCTCCAAAATTCGTTTCAAAATGCAGATATTTTAAATTAATAAATTTGAAAATAATTAACCTACAATGAAGAGTGTTAAGTCAACGAGCTTGCAATTGATTGGTTTCTTTGGTACGAAGAAACCAATCAATTGCAAGCTCGTTGATTCAGCACTCTTCCCCTGGGAATGAAATCTGAAGATGGTCCCTAATATAGTAGAGTTTTGAATGTATTATATATTTTTACCTTAATATTTGTCTATACATATATATATTTTTTAGCAACAAATGATCTCTAGACAATTATTTAAAGTCTGTATCGTTGTCTGAAGCAAAAACTTGTTCAAAGTCCACAGTATGGTAAAAATGCTAGAGCAATCTTTTCAATATTGTTCTAGGGTCTTTACCTCTGACATTGAACAAGTTGTCCATTGGGAAGTATACCTTAAGGACACTAATTTTTAAGCTTGTTAATTTTCATGTATTTCTTTGTTTATAGTAATTGTAATTTTAATTGTTATGGATGTTTCAAATTTTGATAAGAAAAACAAAAAATTGATAAGATAGCTACCGCAAAAAAAATAAAAAATACAAGCCTGAATGCAACTGTCAGACATCACCTATGGAGGAGTGTTTTATTGTGTAGTTTTCAGCTTTGAAGCTGAAAACTACTCAAAAAACACTCCTCGGTAGGTGATGTCCAGCAGCCATATTCAGGCTTGTTTTACACAATACATGCAAAATCATCTTAAAATAAACTGCAGAAATATTAGTGCAAAAGTAGCGTCCCTAATGATATTTAATCTTGTATGAAGTATAGTAGATAAGACCTGGTATAAATTGGTCAAAAATTTCTAAGTTATTATAACTTTTGGGTAGAACCTTTTGTGGGTAAAACATTTATCAAACCTGATATAACTGCACATATAACTCACATTACCTGTGAAGGAGTGTTTTTTTAGTACAGTGTTCAGCTTAAAAGCTTGTTTATGAGATTTTGCATACTACAGTATATTTTAAAGAAAACGATTTTTCTAGTTGATAGTAAGTATATCCATTATATTCAGGCAAAAAAATAAATTTAGGTAGGTTAATACAGGCCACAAAACAGAGTGAGCTCAGTCTAGAGCAAGTCATGGTCTGAGAGCACATTGGTTCCCAATATGTAATATTTCCATTTTTGTGCTGCAAAAGGTTTAACACAAACCTCAAAAGAACTGTCGGGCATCAATTATGGGGAGTGTTTTTGAGCACAGTTTTCAGCTAAAAAAATACTGCACTAGAGGTGATGTCCAACTGTTATTTTGTACTGAAAACGGTTCTATGTATGAGGTTTGAAAATCCCGAGTTATGAGGTCCGAGTTACGAATATGACGTCATAACTCGGGAATTCCGAACCTCTATGTATTAGAGAGTTAATAATATAATTTAAAATGAATTTGCTGTATATACTGTATTTATAATTTTTGTTGTTTAATAAAAGAAACGTATTCAATATTATTTAGAATTAAATGCGAAGCATGTAATCTAATACTTTAATGTCTGAAACACATTTTTTTGTGGATTCCAACCACTAAAGTTCCATCCCGTAAAAGTTTCTTGCACAGTCCAACTGCAAAAGTTTATTTCTGCAAAATTTACTCAAATTTTACTCAAGAATTTAAAAATAAATAATTTTAGAAACCCTGTTTGCTATTGACAACCCACATCTCCTTGAATGTATTATCAACCACTGCCCATTTATACTTTTCCGGACCACTTGCAACAGTAACAAGTAAAAAGAGTAAAAAGAACATAGACAATGTTGTTGTTATATTTTTAAATAATAAGTTATTGCAAAAGAAACTCTTCTTTTAGTTGCTTTCCGTGATAGTTTGTGCCCGCAAACTTTTCTAAGTGGATCCAACGCGAAAGCTTATGTATTTAAATCCTTTTTAAAATAGCAGTTTCTTCCTGCAAAACACCAAAAGTTTGCTTTTTATCTCCCTGCAAAAGTTTCTGACATTAAAGCAACTTTATCATTAAGTTAACATAATTGCCGGACATCATCTGGAGAGGAACGTTTTTCAAAAACACTCCTCCATATGTGATGTTCGGCAGTTATATCAAGGTTTGTATCAAAATACATATACGTATAACACATTTAACAACGTTCAAGTAAATAATCACTATGGAGAGGGATTTTTGAGCATTGCTGCAGGCTAGCTAACCTAAAAATGCTCAAAAATAACTCCTCTATTGTAATTAGTTGCTCCTATTTTGAGTAAAGCTAGCAGAAAGTTGGTTACTGCTATAATTTTTTTTTAGTCCTGTATCTTAGCAAAAGTTAGAAAAATGAGGTTTGGATGCCTGTGCACAAACTTAGAAAAATGACCATTGGAATTTCCTTCTGAAGTTCATGACTTGCATCATGACTACAGAAAAGATACAGCACTGTTACTATCAGTAACTTCAATTAAAAATTTGAATACCAGGGCTCGAAATAACAGCCGTTCATCACTGTGGAGGAGAGATTTTTCAGAATATTTTCAGCCAACTTGGCTGAAA
>JAULBZ010006480.1:0-12357 GCA_032360805.1 Neoturris breviconis | reverse complement strand
AATACAAAAATTCAGTGAGTGTTTAAAATAAAAGCAAATAATTACTGTTGAGGAGGGAGTTTTGAGCATTGCTTCAGGCTTTCTGAATTTTTGCCACTTTTCGGGGCAATCCGAGAAAATAATCCCCGCGAAATATTCCTAGAACGCTCAACCGCGGAAATAAATCCGCGCGAAATATTTGCATGATCCGTAAAATTTAACGCAAAACTCCCGGCGGATAAAAACCCTGCATAAATTTTCAAACCTGCCGACTTTCACTACAAAAAGAATATAAATAAAAAAATAATTACATTGTATTTTAGACAGAGTTCATGAAATACCTTATTCGTACTAATTATTAATTCGTATTAATTTTCGCGCAACGAGAAAAATATTTTTCGTGCATGTTCATATTTGCGCATTCATGATAATGGGTATATATATAATTTATGCGTTTATTATTCGCGTATGTGGAAAATAATTATACTTAAATTATTTTTGAAACTACATTTTTGCACATATTATTTTGCGCATAATTTCTGTATTAAATTTCGCAAAAATTAGTACGATTAAGGTAAACTCTGCATCATTTAATAACTACTGTGTCCATCTCTAAATGTACAATGAAGAGTGTTAAGTCAACGAAACCAATCTATTTCAAGATTTCCAGATATTAATTAGGAGACGGTCTCCAATAAAGTAACGAAATACCGCATTTCCTCCATTTAACGACCTGGGTGTTTATACAATGTTAGATTTTTTGGGGACGTTTACTATAATTTCAAAATAAAACTATTGGGGGCTTATAGAATTGTTAAATGTATAATTATGAGAAGTTCATCTATATCAAGGAGAAATATCAACTAAATATCAACGAATATCGAAACATTATCCGGGCGTTCATAAATTTATCGACTTTTGAAGGGGCGTTTATTAGAGGGTGGACGTTTAATAGAGCAAATACGGTACTTATAATACTTCAGTGGTCGAAATAGGAGTAAATTATCCCCTGTGGAGAAGTGATTTTTGAGCATAGCTTCAGGCTTAGCCTGAAGCTATGCTTAAAAATCACTTCTCACCTGAAGCTATGCTTAAAAATCACTTCTCCACAGCGATTATTTACTCTTATTTCGACCAGTGTACTTATAGTGATACTTACTTTAGTTTTTATACGACCGATCTCGTGATAATTCGACAGGTATTTGACAACATAATGCGCTACTGTTTTCTCATTATGACGAGTACTACCATCAACGCTATTACTACTCTGTTGTTTCGTTGGAGATGGCTCTTCTGGTTCTAATGGTCCTAATGATTTATTGATACCAGTCGCTTTATCTAAATAGGAGAACATTTTTGTTGCTTCATCGGAAGTCCCTTTGTTATGTATATGTTTGCTTTGTTTTGACGTTTCAGAAGTTTTACGTTCTCTTCGAGGATCTTTAGTTTTTGTGGAATCTAGCGAAACAAATTTATCACCATTCTCTTTTAAGTTTTGTTCAAGTTCTTTTCTAATATCACTAGAAGAAGCCTCTTTAATGACGTCTACGTCACTATCGCTAGCACGTCCATTCTCAAAGATTTCATCGCTACTACTGCTTTTTCTTGACTTTTTCGTTTCCTTTCTCGTGTTTACGATCTCATTTTCGTTATCATCAATTGTCATTTCTTTTAGAATGTGATGGTTTACAGCTGCTTTAAGTCTGTTCGTAACTTTATTTCGAGAGTTAGATTTAACGATTTCTATTGAGTCATCATCGGAGGAGGATGACGAGGACGATGAACTACTCGATGAGTAACCACGACGAAATTTATCCTTTTTTTGAGGTTTATGTTCTCTTGAACTACTCCGCCGAGGAGATGACCTTCTATTATATCTCTCATCATTACGAGGTGAGCTATGTGGTCGAGTTCGTTTAGGACTCACGCGTGTTCGTTTAGGACTCGAGCGTGTTCGTTTAGGACTCGGGCGTATTCTTTTAGGGCTTGGACTTCTTCGTTTACTACTATTACTACTGCTTATATCACTAGTTTGTTTTCGTTTGCGACCATTGTGTGATGAATAATCACGCTCATCACTTTTATCTCGGCTTTTCTTTTCACCGTTTGAAGAATTATGCGTGGCACTTTCTTTTTTACTTTTGTGTTCAGTCTAAAGTGTAAAATTATTACAAGTAAAAGTGCATCTGCATTGTCAATAGCCTGCCTACGAATTCAGGACAGCATTCAGACTGCAAATTAGTTTTCAAAGATGCACAGGGGAATGCCGACGTAAATTTAGAGGCCTGAAATAGTAGAATTATTGTCAGGCTAAAGGCGGATCTCCACTAGGCGAATTAATTTGCGCCATTTTAAATGAATGATGACAGGTGACATCACTTCTAACCAATATAGTGGCTTTATTTAGGATTTGCGCGAACAAATTCGTCTGGGGGATCCGCTTAATCAGGTGAGTGGAAAATAACTACAGCTTCAAGCGGATGTTGATTCAGAAAAACCACAAATAATTTGTATAATACCTAATTTTCTAGATTTGAGTAATTTCATTAAAAATTATAAGAGAAACAAGAATTAAGCGTAAAGTGATCTGCAGAGAAGGGTGTCACAGATCAAGCCTAAAAATATATGCCGGACATCACCTGGGAAGGGAACGGGCCGTGTATTTTGAGTGTAGTTTTCAGCTCCAAAGAAACTACACACAAAAACATTTCTACACCAAAGTTACGTCCAACATTATTTTCATGCTTGCGGATAATGTTACGAAATAAACATAAAAATATAAAATATTGATTGACTTCTGGTCAAAATCAAACAATTTGAGCAAAGCTGATCCTTCTCCATTGTCAATATTTATACTTATTTCGATCCCTGGTTATGCCTTGTCACATCAAGAAAACGGAACCAAAGGTAGATAAGATTCGTTGCCACACTAAGGATCATTGCCATACTGAAGAAATGGAACCAAAATGGAAACCAAATAGGATAAAGATTCATTGCGATACAAAGGAAATGAAACCAATATAACGTAAAGATTCAATGTCACACTGAGGAAATGGAACCAAAATAAAGATTTATTGTCACACTGAGGAAGTGGAACCATAGATAGGTAGAATTCATTGTCACACTGAGGAAATGGAGCCATAAGTAGGTAAGATTCATTGTCACACTGAGATAAGGGAGCCAGAGGTAGGTAAGATATCATATCATACCCTCTTTAGCAATTCTGAAGCTTTCATGAATGCCGGCTGCGGAGGAGGTGACTTTTCTTCTTTCTGATAGAACAAAGCAAAACAAAAAAAAGTATTGTACTGTACACGTGGAATTTCCTGCCTAATTAAACATATAAGCACTATTAGGGGTGATTTTTAAGCGCAAAAGTAACATTATGATAACTAGTAGTAACACTATAATAACTTTTCACACTCATCACAATCAGTGCATGCTGCAGGTAAAACATCAAAAATACAATCATGACAATGTGAATGTCATAATTTTGATATCAATACAAAGATAAATAATGAATGAGCTAAAATTGATATTTTATTTTACTTTAATAGGCAATTTGAAAGGTGGTTTCGAGAAATGACCAACAACTTTTGAAGATCGCGTGCTACAGCTATGAAAATTTTCAAAAATGTGCAAATTAGGATTACCGTACATCTTCAATTACGTGAAATAAATCTCAATCTAGCATCTAGTCCAAAACTTCTGATATAAAGTAATACAACTATTTTGGTAATTTGGTAGTCCTCAAAGTGTTGGTATTTTCCTTTACATTAGATAGTTTATTGTATAAAAAAATAATTTTTTAATGAATAAACGCTTTTCCAAAAACAACAAAAATTAAATAAACGTGTAGGTGTTTATTCGAAGATAATTATATGGTACATTAAATGTGGCAAAGTTTATACAAGAGGTTATTAAAAAAAAATGTCAACCTAGTGGAATCCTCCCAAGCCCAAGTAGGGTTAATAAAGACATCTAACCTTCTGCACGTCATCGAATCTATAAACTTTTCCCAATTTTGACGCTTGATTGATTTCTTGCACCTAAATAATGAAAATAGGTATTTAAAACATAGTCCAAGTTTCTGTTGTTGTTTTTCATCGAAAAATTTCAGAGAGATCTAAATTACACAAAAGCTAAATATAACAAAATGATATCTGCGAAAAAGGTCGCCAAGCAAGCCTAAATATAACTGTCAGACATCTCCTGTAAAGGTTTGTTTTTTCACAAGTGATGTCTGGCAGTTCTATTCAGGTTGAGGTGCAATCTTTCAAGTTTGTAGAAATATGTAAATCTCAAGCCTGAAAATAATTGTCAGATATCACCTACAAAGGAGTTGTTTTGAGTTCAACTTTACAGCTGAAAACTGTATTCACAAACACTCCTTCATATATTATTTTCAGGCCTGTAATATCCTTCTTTTTAAAAACAGTTATCTAAATCCATGCTACAACTAACCAGTGATCGGAATAAGGGCAAATAGTCACTGTGGAGGAGTGATTTTTGGTCATAGCTTCAGGATATGAAGCCTCTTAAAGTCTCAAATGTCCACAGTGATTATTTGTTGTTGAAACATGAACCGATGTTGAAGAACAGAATAGAAACAGCGCTGAAAATAAGAACAAATAAACATCATGGAGGAGTGTTCTTTGAACTTGAAGCTATGCAGTCACAATTCCTCCAGAAAAACTGAATGGGCAATACTTGTTCAAAGTGAGCAGTAAAGACGCTAGAATAATGTAAAATATCGTTGTTCTAGCGTCTTTAGTGCAGACTTTGAACAAGTATTTGTTTTTATTTATCAGCACTGAAACAAACTCTTAAACCAAAACAGGATTACCGTTGCAAAACAGTGTGTTTTATACATAGAAGCAAGTCTACTTTTCTTGAACGTATGGAACTCAACCTTTGAAGCAAGTTGTTGAATTTCCGAAGTCGAACTAGAAAAAAATATTATAGAATGATATACAGCAGTTATCTTTGAATAAAAAAACAACATAATCCAGGCCTCTGAATTCAAGACGGTATTCCCCTGTGGAGGAGCTTTTTTGGAGGCTAATTTGTAGCCGACTGGTACTTATTTTAATTCTTGGGAATATACAGAAATAAACGCAGATTTTCAATACACTTTCAACTAATGTAATGGCTTCATTTAGAATTTGTGCAAATGAAATTGCCTAGTGGAAATCCACTTTAAACAACTTTTTTTCCATAATATTTAGCCGTTTACCTTTCAACAGTATCCAAACTAGCATTTGACCTGAGAGCACTTGTAATCAGCTTCAAACAATGTTCTCGAACCTAAAAAAGAATAGAACAATGACCTTTCATGTGTTCGAAATAAAACTAAATAATCACAGTGGGTTTCTAGCCTAAAACCTAGGTCTTTGCTTAAAAATCCCTCCTCCGCAGTGATTATTTGCTCTTATTTCGAACACGACTTTTAAGTGATAGGTTTATGCGTACTGCAGGAAAGTTTTTGTATTGAAGAGTACCAAGTAAGGGGCCATCTCAAAAATAAAATTTATAGAGGAGAGTACTGAGTCAACGATCTTGCAATGGATTGGCTTCAGTACTCAGCACTTTCCTCCTCTGTAAGTTTTATTTTTGAGACAATCCCTAAATGAATAACAAAAGAACAATAGAATCATATGAGTCCCAGTGGGCAAAAACTTGTTCAAAGTCAGCAGTAAAGGTGCTAAATCAACGTCGCTGGGATATGTGAGAAAGTGTAGAGTTGGAGGCTTATGGTACGCTTATGGTACGCTATCTATGTGTATTAAGTGCATTTCACAAATAAAGCTTACACTTATTTGCAACTTTGGTATCTTTACATTGTGAGGCTCCATGAGTTTCGTATCTATTGATGGTTTCTCCATAACAATCTCCACACCACTAACCTAAGAAAAGTGTGTTGAATCAATGATCTTGCAATTGATTGGTTTCTTTGTCTGGAAGAAACCAATCAGTTGCAAGCTCATTGACTTTAAACCACCTCATTGTAGATTAATTTATTGATTTTGACTACCTTAAAGCTGCTAAAATAATTGCTTTTTGAAACGAATTTTGGAGATGGCTCCTAATACGATATAACAAATATAATTCATTGGTCACTTTCGATAGACTAAATGTAGTAGAAAATTGTGTTTTTAAAAGTTCAGATTAACCTTTAAAAAGGTCATTAAAATCCTACACATTATGATGTCTATTTTGGATGCATTTAGATGAGTTTAGTGCTATTTTTATGACTTATTCATCAGGTTTAAATGATAGCACAAAGCATCATCTATTAAAGCTGTTATAAAAGGATAAAGTTTCCACATGCAAACCTGTCGCTTCTTAAATTGTTCCTTTATAATTCCAGTCAAACCATTATCTTTTTTATGTTCAGCGTCATCATCCTCATCCTCATCCGATAAGATTTCCCCATCATCATACCTATTTAAACAAAGATATAAAATCAAATAATATAGCTGTGAAATGCTTTGAAACTATCCAAAAGATTTAAGTATAAAAGCAAGATATGCTAAATCTAATGGAAAAAAATGTCTCATGTTAACGAAGTTACAATTAGACGTACATCGTATGAATTTCTTTAAGGTTGATTTCCACTTAAGTATAAAATTCTGCGCGTAACCCAAATGAAGACATTCCATCGGAAGAAACTGACGTTGCACATTGTGTGATGTCCCTTTTTACCAATGGAATGTCTTCTTTTAGGATACATGCAGAATTTCTTGTCTACTGTAAATCAATCTTTAGTACACAATTTTAGATACCAACCTTAATGTAACTGTTGGATATCACCTGTGGAGGAGCATTTTTTGAGTCCAGTTTTCAGCTTACTCAAAAACACTTCCCTATAGGTGATCTCTGACAGTTATATTGAGGCTTACTAATATACAATTTGAGACTCATTTTTGACTTACACCGTGTCACTCCCTTTCTTTCCACCTCCATACAATCCACTAGCATTTTCATTTCTACTACCTATCATTGTTGATGTAAATGTAATATTTTCTTTGAATGCATTGACTTGTGCGGTAACTCTAGTTGGATACTTGCATACATCGCATGATTTATTACACTATTAGAAACAAATTTAGTTTAGAACCTTTGATCAGACTAAAATAAATCTCCGAAACGTTGTTACAAAGAAACCAATCGTTTACAGGACTATTGATTCTTCTGCAGGTACAATCATTATGGAGGGATTTGTGAGTATCCTAGTGGGCAAAAACTTGTTCAAAGTCAGCAGTAAGATGCAAGAACAATGTTGTTTGACGTTGTTTAAGCGTCTCTACTGCCGACTTTGAACAAATTTTTGTTTACTGAGTATTGCTATCATTTTAAGCACAGAAAACGTTACTTTAAGATCAGGGGGTGAAAATAACTGCCAGTTATCACTGCGGAGAAGAGATTTTCAGCCAAATTGGCTAAAATTATTCTGAAAAATCTCTCCTCCACAGTGATTCCAGCAGTTATTTAAACCTCTGTAAGATATTTCTTTTGATGAACAGGGGTTCTAAATAGCATCTTCGTTGAGAGAAAAAACCCCACAGATTGTATACTACAGCAGAACAAAATTACTCCAAGTAGTAGTAACACACCATCTATATATCACATAAAGGTGATCTGTTTTAAGAGAACATATTATGGACGATACCAAACATTTACTGCATTGTTGTAATATTTCAATGCCGTAAATATTCGATTAAGCCCACAGGAGTTTATTTGATTAAAAATATTTTTCAAAATTGAATTGAACATACAAAACTATACCAAAAAATATTTTTGGCCAATACTTTCTTAATTTCTAACGAATTTGCACAAAAATTGAGAAAAAGGCGCATCTAGTTTTTTTTCAAAAAATGATGAGAAAGACAACAAAATTCCTGAACTGTTTGGATCTTATTCAATGATAATGAATGGTGATAATGTCCTGAAGTATTGATTTGTATGTAATTTTTCATGGTAGATGAAACACCAAAAACTTTTGTTAAGTTATGAACCAGCATTTAAGCGTGTAAAATTTGAGAAAATGTAAACCACATAAATTTTGGAAAGCATTCATGCTTCTGCTATGGAGGATCTTCAGTAATTAACCTTTTCAGTTTCTGGTTACTCCTAATTTCTTAGGGAAGTTTTACCTATGTATCAAATATGTTAGTCAACTTTGAAGTAAAATATGATGAAACACAACACTTTTACTACTTCTCTTATCTCATATACACAAAAAAGCATATTAGAACTTGTGTCTATGATTTATCACTGCTTAACATGGAACTATCACTGCAAATGTGTCAAGTTATCAATACTGGGAGCATTTCCTTCTGGATTTAACTTGCTTAAAGCGATAAATTTAAACATAGTAAATCCAATAAATTAGTTATCTGTGAGTCGTTTCACTTTGATCACTTTTTAGACACAAACTTGTTCTTTCATTACTCTCAATACTATGTAATAGCTTGAAACACAATTTTATGTAAGATATTGATAAATTTGAAAAAAAATGGTCCAAATGTTCAATGTTGTGCCTCTAACATTTGAACAGTGTCAAAACAACTTTTGGGGGTGGGGGCTTCTTGCAAATACCAAAAAAATGACAAGGTAAAAAAAGTAATGACAAATGTACAAAACACGGCCAACCTGGCCAAGGGAAATTACAAACATAAATTTTCAAGGGTAATAAATTTTCACAGTAATACCATGACATAATAACATTTCATAATATATAAAATGCAAAATCGAAAATCGTTTTTGATTTGATATAGTTTGAGTAAAATCTACATTCCTTGTGATAATCGTATAACCCCCATGGGGGATTTATTTATAAAAAGACATTTGGGGTGGGGCGAGGGGGTATGTAAGTACAGAAAAATTCACCTTTGGGACGTCATCACCAAAATACTTTGATATAACCTCATGGCGGCACCTACAAAAATAAGAATGTGCAATTGATGGTCAGTATGGTTTGTGACTCTTTTTTTATTGCTTCCTTGTTTTTGCATTTCTCACTTGTGACCAACCTTGGATTTTGTGTTGTGATATCAGATAGTATGGGTCATAGCCTGATGCTATGCTAAAAAAACACTCCTCCACAGTGATTATTTGCTCTTAGATCAAACAGTGTTAATTCTAATTTGTGATTACCCTTTGCATTCACAACTATGAACTACATATAAATTTTTAGCTGAGAAAGACCACTCTTAAAACCACTCTTAAAAAACACTTTGAGAGAACAGAAGTAAAGAACAAAGCTGTACTTAGCGCCTTTTACATAATATGCTTGTGAACAAAGTAAAAGAATATTATTAGCATTAAAACAAAGCAACGAATTAAAGTATATTATTTATAGCCACTATACTGTTTAAATTATATTTCTTACTCATTATTTACTTAGCCCAGTCCCCTTTATCTACAACCCTTCACATATATGAGTCATTTTACGAATTTTAGCAATCAATACACACCACAAGTAAAACGTAAATGCTTAAAATGGCCACTACAAGTCCCTAGAGATTTATCGAGTAGACTTAGGACTTTTTGCAAACTCAACAAATTTTGTTCTTTTTAGCAGCCTAGTACCCAGGCTCTTGGGACAAATGCAAATTTTCGCACAGTTCGTCTTGTTAATCAAAATTAAAGCTTTATGTCTAAGTTGCACAAATTTCATCTTGTCTCAAATATTTATGTCAGGGCTTGTAGCTCCACCCCTCAGATACCAGTTTATTCAATCACTGAACACAACAGAATAACTACAGGTAAAAATAAGTCACATGGTGCCAAATAACTACATATGGTATTTGACTGCAGTCATCGAGAGAACATCATTAATGATAAACCTCAAACTAACTGTTGGGCATTACCTGTGGAGGAGTGTTTTTGAGTACAGTTTTCAGGGATTTTTGAGCATTGCTTCAAGCTTTCTACCCTGGAGCAATGCTCAATAATCATTCCTCAACAGTGATTATTGGCAATTACGTTCAGGGGAAAAAGCTGTTTACAAGAAACATGTAAATGAAAATCCACCTTTACTATTGAATATTATGGTAGTAACTTCTTACTTTATGTCTTGTGCATATTTCACCATGGTTTCGAAACTTAACATTTCCACAGTATCAGTACAATACACTGATGATCTGCTCTAAATTAAGAGTAAAGAATCAATAAGTCAATCAAAATAAAATAGTATGTTGAATTAGTGCTCGAAATAAGAGCAAATAATCACTGTGGAGGAGGGGATGTTTTGGACAAATCTCTACGTAGTGATATTGTTCTAATCCTGAGCACTATGAGTATAGCTGAAATAAGCCATAACAAAATAATCACTGTGGAGAAGGGATTATTGAGCATGGATGCATAGCTTTAGGCCTTGCAGCCTGCAGTTATGCTCAAAAATCACTCCTCCAGTGTTTGTTTGGTCTTATTTCGAACACTGTTATCATATAACATCCTTCTTAACAAATATTAAGTAATAGTCCTTCCTGTGATGTCAATTTCTACAAAATGTCTTCTTTTGGCTTATGTGCAACATTTTCCGCCTAACCAAAATCAACCTTTAGTGAGGAGAGATTTTTGAACATCACTTCTAAATCTCTTTTTACTGCCTATTTCACTCTCCTTACCATATAGTGACTATTTTCAAAGATAGTTTTAGAACGATATAGTTTTACAATAAACTACTATGTCCCACTGACACATTGTGATTTCAATAATTATTAATCTTGAGGGGAAACCCTTTTTCTTTCCACAGAGAAGATGAAGAAAGGGAAACAATACAAGGAAATAATATGAGATAAACCTTGTTACGCTTTCGTTCTATTTCAGTTCTTAGAAGGTATGATACTTTATCTCGTTCACTCCTATAAAGAATTACATGACATTTATCTTTACATGTGTGTATAATACTTGAAATACACTATTCCATAGCAGGTAAAGAAATTCCTGCTTTCTGGGGGCAAGAGTGCAGAGAGAAACAAAATTGGATGTATCTTGAAGTCTAGAGAAATAATTTGCACAAAGTGGAATCATGTTTTTTTTACCTCCTGTAAGCTAAAAACCTTTATCTTTCTACCATTCACGCCACCATTGTCTACACCTACCATTACAGTGTTTTATGGAGTGTACTGAAGTGTTAGCCTAAAAATGGCATTTCTGAAGTGTGATGATGTGTATGCAGAATTCAAATTGAATCAGTGTATATACTGCTATCAACTTCAGCATTTGAAATAAGAGTAAATAGTTGTGGAGGAGAGATTTTTGAGCATTGCTTCAGGCTAGCAATGCTAAAAATCCCTCATTCACAGTAATTATTTGTTCTTATTTCGAACACTGAACTTGAAAATAACTGTTGGGTATTACTATTGTCTAAAAATTATACTCAAAAGCATACATATATTTCTCTTAATTTCCAGTCCAAAATGACACTTTTCCCGCTGATTTAGTAAGAAACTATGTTTTACCCTGATACGAGGAATGAAAACTAACACATTATCTTGAAGTTGGAGCAAACAAATAGACACACGCAAACAAACCGTACAACCTTTCTCGTCATTTGCATTTGTCAACAAAACACTTGGTTTTTAAGAAATCAAACTTCAGTAGAAGATCTTTATTCAGTTTTTCCCAGAATTTCCCCTGACATATTAATCTTAAAGCCAGAATTCCCTGATTTTTACAGGAATTCCCTGATTTTTCTAAATTTCACACCTTTTTTTCTTCAGGCTTTTCCAGACCACTCTGAACCCTGGCACAATGGCATTTAAAAAACCAAAATACACATACTTGTCAAAATAAAGTCTACAAAAGGCTGGCTTTCTGTCTCGTCCAGCTCGTCCACTTTCTTGATAGTATCCTTCTAATGATTTAGGTACTGTCCAATGGGCAACACACCTATGACATAAACACTTCATATATATTTCATAATAAAAAAGGTTTTCAGAAAAACAACAAAAAAATAAAAGCTCAAGGTCTCAAGAAGACAGTCATTTCGTTCAAAGTTGATGGAACAATGCATTATATAATAACAGGTAATTAACTATATGTATACAAATACAATGTTGTAAAGGTAAGTCCTATAACACAATTTCCAAAGGAGCACCAATGCAAATTTTCCGAACAACCGCTTTCTAAATCTCCTTCTTCGCTTGCTTCAGTCAACTTTTGATAGCCCATTTGGAAACATTTTTCTCAGTTTTGCTGACTCACAGTTATAGCAGCCCTCAATATTTTGATTAAGGAGAGGAATCATCAGTCTCTCAGGGCTCGAAATAACAGCCGGTCATCACTGTGGAGGAGAGATTTTTCAGAATATTTTCAGCCAAGTTGGTTGAAAATATTCTGAAATATCTCTCCTCCACAGTGATGACC
>JAULBZ010006478.1:0-12359 GCA_032360805.1 Neoturris breviconis | reverse complement strand
ATCTCATTTAGCCTAATAATCATACAGGCTCAAAAACATTGCCAAATGTTTCAGATAATGTTGAATATATTTCTAAGGTATTAGAAGATTTAGGGGGCAAAGAGTCATAAAAGTATCATGAAGACTTTAAAAATATGTACGAAAATAATATCCTGAATAAGGGTTTTTGTTATGGTAACTTCACAGCAAAATTTAAACGTTCAGGAGGTCCACACCATACTAATGAATGGTTAAATATACAACAAATCCTAACAAAGTTGTAGCTAACATAAACGTGATCCTTTTCAAGTAAGAACCGTTTCCTCCATTGTTTGGATTACCTCCTTCTGCTCTTCTTTGACCATACTCCTGGGCAAACTGTCGCGACTCTCTGAAAATCAATGTCGTATATACTTAAAAAATTGCCTAGATGCGATGTCTGTCTAATGAATGAATCGTACAAGCCCAAGTAAGGAACGTACAGATGTGATGTGATTTTTCAGAGAAAAATGAAATCGTACAGTACATTTATTAGGAACTTTATAGAAAGTAATAGTTAATACATTCTACAATAACATCATGTCAATTTGGTCCTTCAAATTTGTTTTTTAACTGCCAGGCGATATTCTCTAAAATGGTACGTCATGGTGAAAGATTATACCTAATTAAGTCAAAGATCAGGTCAATCGGACCAATATAAAGTTATGGATGCACTTCTAAATCACTCGTACTTTTAATATCTTCTGTTCCCACCAAACAAAGTAGCACTAGCAACGAGTTTCTTCGTTTTTTAAAAAGAATAAATTTCATTATTATAAATCATGTGTAATGACAATAACTATTACTTTATTTTAAAAACGTCCATTCATGCAATCTTCTAAACGAATCGTTATTCAAAAGTTTCTTCCGAAAAATAATCATGCTCTTTTAATAAATCAGATATTGGTATTGCATCAGTAATATTTGTTTGTATATTCCTTGTTTTTAATTTTTCAAGCAACAACTTATTTCGTTGACATTTTTCATTGCAATGCAATATTATTTTAATATCTTCAATTTTAGATTCAATTTCTTCTTCAGTAGCATTTATATATTTTTGAAAATTTGCAAGCGAACCAGGTACGTCTATATTCTCCTCATCATTTATTGGTTTTCCATATAAATTCATCATGTTTCCCACTATAATAATGATAACAATAAGTGTGCATCTAACGCAAGTCATGTCTGATTAGTACTTTCCAGAGTCGATTTGGTTTTTAAGATGAACAACTAAACTTAGAATGCTTTTATAGTATCTATTTCAAAGTCATTAAATACCACATCTAAGGAAGATATTCAAATGACAAATCTTAAGATTTATTGAACTTCCGTTGAGTGGTATTTAAATTAGGACGCTAAGTACCAACATTACCCAGTAACGTTTAACGAATTAAAAAAAAATTGTTTTATTATACAATGGTGAAACCTTCCGAATTTTATTATGCTGCACTTATCTAAGTTGAACAACTTATATATGACGGAAAGAAAAACTAAAATGTTGGTTAGATACTCAAGTATAAGTTGCTGGACCAGATATGTTTTAGTTATAATCATTTTTTAGAAATCGATATATAGCAAATTGAATCTCATCTACAATCGAATAGCGACAGCATTTATATATGAAATCTTGTTATAACGAATATTTTTAGAACAGCTTGATTTTAATCAGATATCTCACAAGAAAACAACTACGTCAGGCTTTTAAATAACTGGCAGGTAATTACTGTGGAGGAGAGATTTCGCTGAAAATATCCTGAAACATCTATCCTCCACAATGATGACCAGCAGTGACTTTAAGTCCTGTACGTGGTTGACCTTTCTTAGCGGACATTTGCCTAAGTATGACGCTAGTTAATGTTCCTGATTGAACACTTACCTTTAATGAAAGCATGTTACATATAGCCAGTTATCACAATCGTAAAGATTTATTTAGAAGGAACTTTCGTGCAATTATTCGGAGCTTCAACTTTGTCAAAAACCTTAAATTTGTATTAGCAATGAGAGCCTAGGTACTTGGCTACTAGAATCAACAGAAAGGTCCTGTGACCATTTTTTTCTGAACTGCTAATGCTACTTGGTATACTTATAGAATAACTGGACACAAAATCTTCGACCAAAAATAATTGACTTGACGACATCATACATTAACGTCATCGGTAATGAAAAAACCCTGGTTGAACTTACTAAGAAACTTTCGTAAGAATAAATCTTTGCGGAAAGGGACTATATAAATTTTATGCGATAGTGCAAGACAAAATTATAATGCATCAACAACAATGTTTCGTGTTTGAAAGCCAATATTGATTATGAATCTTTGCTTATGACGTCGTTTTATTTCGATATTGTACTTTTTTTATTATCAGTTCGATTGGTTACAATTAACATATTCATTCACAATCTTATCCATTGATTGGCTAGTTTGATTGTGTTTGATTAGTTTGACATAAATAAGAAGAAAAACATTTTCTTTTAATATTTTTTCCCCTACCTATAAAATATTCCGTTACTAAGCAAAGATTATACGTAGTTACTAATGTTTTATTATTTCAAAATGATTCCAAATAAATTTGGGCAAAGTCAAAGCTTAAGATTTATAGAACTTCCTTTGAGTGGTTTTTAAGTTAGGACGCTAAGTACCAATATTACCCAATAAATTGTTTTATTATACAATGGTGAAACCTTCCGTATTTTACTCTTTCTCTGATCGTAATGTTATCATATTGACATTTGACCCTTTTACTTCCACGTTATTTAAACAACAATGTATTAGGTCGAGGGGTGACTTGTTTATATTGGATCAGATGTCAACATATATGTTTCGGATATACCTTAATCATTAAAAACAATAATTTTGCATCATTTTAAAGACACAGTTACTATGTTGCAATATTTACCAATTATATGCCTTAACACCCCTCATTAAGCGCCCCTACACAAAGGCTCGAAACCAACTGATATTTTTCAGAATTAATGTTGAAATCCATTAAGTAGAAAATTTCGCCCAAATATTAATGACATCGATGACATCGTGTAATATCCATCAATTACCAATGGAGTATCTTCTTTTTGCTTTTGCCTAATGGAAATGAATACTTCCTTCAGGAATCGAGAATTATACTTGCCGGCACGCAATATCTTATTAACGATAATACGTATTATCGTCTTATCGATGTTGATATGACGTTACGCGTATATTGGGAATTTTCATTCTTCAAATGATCAAATCATCTCTTATTTAACGGTCTTTCACTTATATAGTAACATTAAATGAAGCCTTGTATAGAATATTCAAGTCTCTATAGACCTATTCACAAATACATGAAAACGAGGCGTTGGCTGCTCAAAGTAGTGCTTAATGGAATATACAGTGCACAAAAAGTTAATTCGTTACATCAAGTTCTACTTTGAGCATCTAACGTTTTGTTTTCATGTATTTGTGAATAGGTTTCTATTGATTTCACATTTTCCAGTCACTAGCCCTGACAAAGGATCATCCGATAACGAAATATATAATTCAAAATCACTTGAAAACATTTCTGATTATTTAGAACGTTATGTCCGGCATTGTTTTCCAAGTTCAAAATTCGATAAAAATTAGCTTTATGTATTCCTTCAAGAATCTAGATTTTGCTAGAAGTACTTTGTACCAAGTTTCCCTATTTTAAAGAAATATTTTTTAGGTAACTAACCTTATCGATAAAGTATTTTCCTGTACATAGTTATCAAACGTATCATAGTCACCTTATCGATAAAGTGTTTCTCTGTAGAGAATTTTTAAAAATATTTTCTAGCGATTTGTAATGTTTATACCTAACCAGGTGAAACCGGTTCAAAGTCAGAATAATAACTTTAAAACAACGTGCTGACTTTGAACAGGTTTTTGCCGGCTGGGTATATATTAACTATAGTGATCGCGCACAATATTATTCAATTGTGATTGGACATCATCAGCATTATTACTTGCTACGTGCTTTTTAACATCAAAGTCTCAAATATCTACTTACCAAGTGTGTAAATACTTGTTCAAAGTCCGCAGTAAAGACGCTAGAATAACGTATTTCTCCTTGTTCCATCGTTTCTACTGCGGATTCTGAACAGGTTTTTGCCAATTGCCAAATAAAATGTAATTTATATTTAACCTGTAGACGTCTAAAATTACGTCAAATGTCTAAATGACACCATCTCAACACTGATTAGGCGTCGCGTGCTGAGCAGGATGCTCTATCTGTGATTTACACTTGACCCTATTAATTATGTGGGTGCATAAGGGCTACGGCAATTTTATTGTCAAATTGCTCAAACAAGTTGGCTGCCACACAGTGATCATAGAAAACACAAAGATTTACTGCATCTTCAAACCACTTTTATCTCTATTAGTATTCATCCTTATGGAATGGAAATTTCAGAGCATGTTACTAACAAGATAAACTTTGATATGAAAGTTTGTAGATGGATAATATTTTAAAGGAATTCTGAAAGTGATTTAGTTGTTTAATAGCTAAAATATGGTGACTCTTTCTGAAACATTTTTTTTCTGAGAATTTTTATTTTTTTAATTTCTAAGATACAATTCTTTATGTAAGAAACAGCGTTTTTATATAAGAAAAAAAACCTGAATTTATGTCAAAACATGAGATACCAACGGTAAGAAATACCCATATAACTCTTCCACGATTTTAACCCAAAACCCTTAGATCACACGTAGACCTAGTGAATTCTACTTATTTGAAAAAAAAAATAGTTTAACAGAACACATTAAAAAGCAAACGGTTTCATTTTGTATCCTTTTTGTAACAAATAAGAAACGTAAGTTCCGGAATATTGCCAAACAAATTAAATCTCAAATTCTAAGTTTCCTATAAAAATAAATATTTAGTTATCCGACGTTAAGATGATTCAGGATTCCCAGTAGGCAGGAACTTGTTTAAAGTCCACAGTGAAGACGCTCGAACCAAGTTGAACGAAGTTGTTCTAGCGGATTTACTACGAACAAGATTTTGCTGATACATTTGTTTCCACATTTGTTAGTGAAATCATTATAAGGAGCATAATGTCCCTCCCTCCACAATGTCAAACAATCTCCGTTAATTAATAGGGTCAAAGATTAATTATTTAACCCTGAGTTGGTGTTTTTATTCTTGCTTTCCTTTTTACTTTTTTTCCTTATTCCAAAAGAACTGTCTATATCTACATTAAAGGAATTCTTTATTCTGCTTCTCCTAACCTACTATCTAAGCCATTTGAGAATCAACAAATTACAAAACTTTTAAACTCGAAAAATATAGATAACAATTTCAGGAGTCGAATCTTTGCTAACGTAATCCCATTGAATATTAATATTAATGACTAATATGATACAAAAAATGCTGAAACATCAGGTGGTCTGTTACAAGGGGATTTAAAACTGCCACTTCAATGGGCCCCAGTGGACGAAAACTTGTTCAAAGTCCGCAGTAATAACACTAGAACAACGGTTTTAAGTTCTAAGAGAAATCTTCGTCATGATCTAAGATAACCTATTTGGTTTTAGGTATGAAATAAATATGATTCAATTAAAAATCACAAAATATGACCTCAAATGAATAGAAATCAAGGGTTTTAAGTGTAAATACTTATCCATCGAAAGTTGGCACTATTTCTACTGGGCTTTTTAGGGCTCTGAGGCTCTCTTCCCCTCCATATTTTTTATAGAACCATGCTGTACGTTTGAAACTTTTCAGGAAGTTGGATCAAACCATAATAAACCTTTTTGTCTAATTATTTTTGTGATGACGTAATTTTTTATGTCATCATGGAAAAACAGGTGAAATAAAAAGATTTTAGGTACATTTTTTTTGGTCTCCATAATTGATCAGAATGTTTATCAAACAAAAATAAAAAGAAAAACATTTTTTTTCTAAAAAATATGTTTTACCACCTGTCAAAAAAATAATTATTAAGGGAATTACTATGAACGATTAAGAACACGCTCTTTTTGTAGATGCTGGTTACTTGCAACAGCTCACTTTTTAACTTCATTGTTATGCTGCACTTATCTAAGTTGAACTTATATATGACGGAAAGAAAAACTAAAATGTTGATTAGATTTAGCATTTTAACAGTGTTGTTAAATTGACTTGATGACATCACCTGCTATGACGCCATCAGTAATGAAAAAACCCTGGTTGAACTTACTAAGAAACTTTCGTAAGAATAAATCTTCTCGGAAAGGGACTATATACATTTTATGCGATAGTGCAAAACAAAATTATAATGCATCAACAACAATGTTTCGTGTTTTAAAGCCAATATTGTTTATGAATCATTGCTTATAACGTCGTTTTGTGAGCATTTCGAAAATACCCTTGCAACAGTCACATGTTGGATGATTTCGCATGGGACTGTAGGTCTGAAAACGTACAAATAGGAAATTTTGATAATGCATGTCCAAGGAGATGTGGTTTTTTAAATTTCGCATACATAGACTTTCGCGGTTGGAAATTGAGGAGCCTTCAAAATTCCAGTATTAATAGGGTTATTGATCTGAAAAAAACAATCAATTACGATCGATATTGTACTTTTTTGTATTATCAGTTCGATTAGTTTCAATTAACATATACAATCACAATCTTATCCATTGATTTGCTAGTTTGATTGTGTTTGATTAGTTAAACATAAATAAGAAGAAAAACATTTTCTTCTAATACTTTTTCCCCTACCTATAAAATATTCCGTTACTAAGCAAAGATTATACCTACTTACCAATGTTTTATTATTTCAAAATGATTCCAAATATATTTGGACAAAGTCAAAAATTAGGTCAATAGGACCAATATAAAGTTATGCATGCACATCTAAATCACTGTTATTTTTAATGTCTTCTGTTCCCACAAAACAAAGTAGCACTAGTAACGAGTTTCTTCTTCTTTTAAAAAAGAATAAATTTCATTATTACAAATAATGTTTAATGGCAATAACCAATACGATATAGTCTCAAAACGTCCATTCATGCAATCTTCTAAACGAATCGTTATTCATCACTTTCTTCGAAAAAAATAATCATGCTCTTTTAATAAATCAGATATTGGTATTGCATCAGTAATCCTTGTTTGTTTATTCCTTGTTTTTAATTTTTCACGCAACAACTTCGTTTGTTGACATTTTTCATTGCAATGCAATATTATTTTAATATCTTCAATTTTAGATTCAATTTCCCTTTCAGTAGCATTTATATATTTTTGAAAATTTGCCAGCAAACCAGGCACGTCTATATTCTTCTCGTCATTTATTGGTTTTCCATATAAATTCATCATGTTTCCCACTATAATAATGATAACAATAAGTGTGCATCTGAAGCAAGTCATGTCTGATTAGTACTTTCCAAAGTCGAATTTATTTTTAAGAAGAACAACTAAACTTAGAATGCTTTTATAGTATCTATTTCAAAGTCATTAAATACGACATATAAGGAGAATGTTTAAGATATTCAAATGACAAATCTAAAGATTTATAGAACTTCCTTTGTGTAGTATTTAAGTTAGGACGCTAGGTGTCACCCGATGACCCAATAATGTTTCAGAAATTAAATAATTTAGTTTTATAATACAATGGTGAAACCTTCCATATTTTCCTCATTCCCTTATCATAATGTTATCATATTGACATTTCACCCTTTTACTAGCACGTTATTTAAGCAACAATGTATTAGGTCGAGCGGTGACTTGTTTGTATTGGGTCAGATGTCAAAATATATGTTTCGGATATACCTTAATCATTAAAAACAATGATTTTGCAACATTTTAAAGACACAGTTACTATGTTGACATATTTACAAATTATACGTCCTAACACCCCTCATTAAGCGCCCCTACACAAAGAATCCGGCAAAACCAACTGATATTTTTCAGAATTAATGCTGAAATCAATTAAGTAGAAAATTCCGCCCAAATATTAATGACATCGATGACATCGTGTAATATCTATCAATTACCAATGGAGTATCTTCTTTTTGCTTTTGCCTAATGGAAATGAATACTTCCTTCAGGAAATCGAGAATTATACTTGCTGGCACGCAATATCTTATTAACGATAATACGTATTATCGTCTTATCGATGTTGATATACCATTATGCGTTTATTAAGAATTTTCATTCTTCAAATGATCAAATCATCTCTTATTCAACGGTCTTTCACTTATATAGTAACATCAAATGAAGCCTTGTATTCAGGTCTCTATATACCTATTCACAAATACATGCAAACGAGGCGTTAGCTGCTCAAAGTAGTGCTTAATGGAATATACAGTTCACAAAAAGTTAATTCGTTACATCAGGTTCTACTTTAAGCATCTAACGTTTCGTTTTCATGTATTTGTGAATAGGTTTCTATTGATTTCACATTTTCCAGTCACTAGCTCTGACAGAGGATCATCCGATAACGAAATATATAATTCAAAATCACTTGAAACCATTTCTGATTATTTAGAACCTTATGTCCGGCATTGCTTTCCAAGTTCAAAATTCGATACAAATTAGTTTCATGTATTCCTTCAAGAATCTAGATTTTGCTAGAAGTACTAGGTATGTCCCCAACTTGTTACCAAGTTTGTCTATTTTATAGAAAGATTTTTTAATTCCATAGTTATCTTCTCGATAAAGTATTTTGAAACATATTTTTTAGTGATTTGTAATGTTTATACCTAACCGGTTGAAACCGGTTCCAAGTCAAAAAAATAACTTTAAAGCAACGTTTTGTGAAAGTTGCTTTGACGTTATTTTGCTGACTTTGAACAGGTTTTGCCGACTGGGTATATATTAACTATAGTGATCGTGCACAAAATTATTCAATTGTGATTGGACATCCTCAGCATTATTACTTGCTACATCAAAGTCTCAAATATCTACTTACCAAGTGGGTAAATACTTGTTCAAAGTCCGCAGTAAAGACGCTAGAATAACGTATTTCTTCTTGTTCTATCGTTTTTACTGCGGATTCTGAACAGGTTTTTGTCAATTGCCAAGTAAAGTGTAATTTATATTTAACCTATAGACGTCTAAAATTACGTCAAATGTCTAAATGACGTCATCTCAACACTGATTAGGCGTCGCGTGCTGAGCAGGAAGCTCTATCAGTGATTTACACTTGACCCTATTAATTATGTGTGTGCATACGGGCTACGGCAATTTTATTGTCAAATTGCTCAAACAAGATGGCTGCCACACAGTGATCATGGAAAACACATAATTTCCTGCATCTTCAAACCACTTATATCTCCACCAGTATTCATCTTTCATCATATCAAATTTAGTAGAAGGATAATATTTAAAAGAAATTCTGAAAGTGATTTAGTTGTTTTAAGGCTAAAATATGGTGACTCTTTCTGAAACATTTTTTTTCTGAGAATTTTTATTTCTTTAATTTCTAAGTTACACAATTCTTTATATAAGAAACAGCGGTTTTGTATAAGAAACAAAATGAATTTCTGTCAAAATATGAGAAACAAACGGTAAGAAATAAACATATAACTCTTTCTGGATTTTAACCCAAAATCCCTCTAAACCACACGTAGACCTAGTGAATTTTACTTATTTGACAAAACATATTGCTTTAATTGTCGCAAAAACAGAACACGTTAAACAACAAACGGTTTCATTTTGTATCTTTTCTGTAACAAATAAGAAACTCGAGTTCCAGAATATTATCAAACAAATAAAATCTGCAGTTCTCCCTCAAATCCAAAGATTCCTATAAAAAAAAATATATATTTGGTTATCCGACACTAAGATGTTTCAGTATTCCCAGTAGGCAGGAATTCGTTTAAAGTTGAACGAAGTTGATCTAGCGTGTTTACCACGAACAAGATTTTGCAGATACATTTGTTTTCACATTTGTTAGTGAAATCATTATAACATGGTACATGAATCAATATTTTACATTTTGCAAAAAGTTAAAGTATTACAGGAAATTCATCAATGCCAGATGAATAGCTTAGTTTTGTCGATAGTTAATTTAGTATACGTATAAAGAAGTATGTTAGTTTGCATACAAATTTCGAAGCCAATCGGACTTTTTCATCTTTTGATAAAAGTCATGTATAATTAAGGAAAGGTATCTGAAATATCTCAATTTCGAAATTGTGTATATTTTAAATTCTAGCCCAAACAGAAACAGAAATCATTGAATGTTTATAAGTGTTAGTTGGTCTCTTGGCCTCAAATTAATTTAGTTTTATTTGTGCCAATTAGTGTTACTTTTAAATTTTGTTGGGTCATGTAGTGGTACTTGTGTCATTTAGTGCCGATTTTACGACATTTACTGCCGAGTTTTGAAATTTACTGGCGACTTTCCGACATGTAATGTCGTTTGAATCTTTTGATTGTGTAGCTAATATGCTGTCGTAACGCTTTCTTTTTGATGCGAACTTTGAACCTTTTCCTTCTTTAGAACGTAACAGATTGGTCCCACAACAATTTTTTCTTAATTTAATTTTAAGTTATACATGCTAGATTTTTCTTATCTTGCACAATTTATTATTGAAAATTAAGCAAATTCTGAAAGAAATGGGAGGGGGGAGAGAGCTGGCGTGATGTCTCTTCCTCAGCAATGTCAAAGAATCTCCGTTAATTAATAGGGTCAAAGATTAATTATTTAACCCTGCGTTGGTGTTTTTATTATTGCTTTCCTTTTTGCTTCTTTTCCCTATTCCAATAAAACTGTCTATATCTACATTGAAGGAATTCTTTATTCTGTTTCTCCTAATTTACTATCAATTTAGAATCAACAAATTACAAAAACCTATTATTTAAACTCGAAAAATATAGATAATAATTTCAGGGGTCGAATCTTTGGTAACGTAACCGCCTTGAATATTAATATTAATGACTAATATGATACGAAAAATGTTGAAATATCAGGTGGTCTGTTACAAAGGGATTTAAAAAACGCCACTTCAATGGGCCTCAGTGGACAAAAACTTGTCCAAAGACCGCAGTAAAGACGCTAGAACAGCGGTTTTAACGTCTAAGAGAAATCTTCGTCATGATCTAAGATAACCTATTTGGTTTTAGGTATGAAATAAATATGATTCAATTATAAATCACAAAATATGAACTCAAATGAATAGAAATCAAGGGTTTTAAGTGTAAATACTTATCCATCGAAAGTTGGCAAGGAAAAAAGAAAGGAGGAATAATATTTATTTGATTAAAGTCCATACGATCTCATTTAGCCTAATAGTCATACAGGCTCAAAAACATTGCTAAATGTTTCAGATAATATTGAATATATTTCCAAGAACATATTTCGAAAAACAGCGAAAATAAACCGTTCAACGATACTGACCCTTCGATAGTATGGTGAGGTACCTCCGGACATTTGTTAATTCATGGGAAGGTATTACAAGATTCAGGGGCCAAAAAGTCATAAAAGTATCATGCAGACTTTATAAATATGTAAGAAAATAACTTCCTGAATAAGGGTTTTGTTATGGTAATTTCACAGCAAAATTTAAACGTTCAGGGGGTCCACACCATACTAATGATTGGTTAAATATACAACAAATCCCAACAAAGTAGTAGCTAACATAAACCTGATCCTTTTCAAGTAAGAACCGTTTCATCCATTGTTTGGATTACCTCCTTCTGCTCTTATTTGACAATACTCCTAGGCAAACTGTCACAACTCCCTGAAAATCAATGTCGTATAGAGTCAAAGAATTGTACAGATGAGATAATTGTCTATTCAATAAATCGTACAGGCCCAAGTAAGGAACGTACAGACGTGATTTTTCAAAGAAAAATGAAATCGAACAGTACATTTATTAGGAACTTTATAGTAAGTAATATTTAATACATTCTAAAATAACGTCATGTCAATTCGGTCGTTCGAATCTTTTTTTCTGTATCCATCCGCTCCCCTATAACTGCCAGGCGAATTTCTTTAAAATGGTACGTCATGGTGAAAGCTTCTAGGGTTGTTTTTTTTTGGATATTTTGGCCTGTTTTTAACTACGACATATTTTTGGATGACATTTGAAATTCTGTAGATAATTTACCAGGAAGAATAAACGGAAATCAATTTTTTGAAAAACTTCCCGTCTCAACATGGTGTCCCTCTAGTATATCTGCTCTATTTCCCTTCATTATTTATATTTGCTGCCCAGGAGGGGGACAGCTCATTTGCCAGAACTTCTGAAATAAATAAAAGTATTAGTTACAAGACCAAGATTCTTAGAAATATTTTTACAAATCAGAATAAAGAATATTCGAAGTAAATGTGAGCTTAAATTAAATATATGAACATACCTTTGATCTTAAATTTTGTTTATTATTTCTAGAATGTATCATATCGTGTACTGTACAATT
>JAULBZ010006477.1:0-10233 GCA_032360805.1 Neoturris breviconis | reverse complement strand
TGCTATCGTCAAGGCTTCGCCAAATATTGTGTGTCCTGATGGAATTTCGCAATGTCCGGACGGTAACACTTGTTGTAAATTAGCAAGTGGACAGTATGGTTGTTGTCCTTTACCTAAAGCAGTATGCTGCTCAGATCATTCACATTGTTGTCCACATGGTTACACTTGTGACACTGGTGTCGGAACTTGTACTAGGGGAAATGAGAAGGTATTAGCATCAAAACACACTTCTGCTATCGTCAAGGCTTCGCCAAATATTGTGTGTCCTGATGGAAGATCAGAATGTCCTGACGGTAACACTTGTTGTAAATTGGCAAGTGGACAGTATGGTTGTTGTCCTATACCTCAAGCAGTTTGCTGCTCAGATCATTTACATTGTTGTCCAAATGGTTACACTTGCAGTGGTGGTGGTTTTTGTACTAGAGGAAATGAGAAGGTATTAGCATCAAAACACACTGCTGCTATCGTCAAGGCTTCGCCAAATATTGTGTGTCCTGATGGAATTTCGCAATGTCCGGACGGTAACACTTGTTGTATATTAGCAAATGGACAGTATGGTTGTTGTCCTTTATCTAACGCGGTATGCTGCTCAGATCATTTACATTGTTGTCCAAATGGCTACACTTGCGTTAGTGGTGGTTATTGTACTAGGGGAAATGAGAAGGTATTAGCATCAAAACACACTTCTGCTATCGTCAAGGCTTCACCAAATATTGTGTGTCCTGATGGAATTTCGCAATGTCCGGACGGTAACACTTGTTGTAAATTGGCAAGTGAACAGTATGGTTGTTGTCCTTTGCCTAAAGCGACATGCTGCTCAGATGGTGTACATTGTTGTCCAAATGGTTTTTTGTGTGATACTAGTGAAGGTATGATGTTTTTAAATAATTTATTGTAGCCTTTTTGTTGTCCTAATATTTCTAAATATTATTTGATCCATCCATCTTTTCGTCTTTGAGTTACTCGATTTTATAGTTATATGACATAAATGGTGGCTGTTTGTTCATCAGCTATACTGTGAATGTTCTTATTTACACCTGAAGCGTTGTTTAACTCTTAGGAGTGCGTTTATTGGAGAATGCGTTTACTTTAATATCTTAAGATTTTATATACAATACAAGTTTTATATACAAGTGAGACAATTTTTTGCCTATGGAATAATGTCTTCTTTTGTTTTTCTAATTAGATATTTTCCGAAGTGTTAAGGCGATTTCGTTCGCACGAATTCTAAATGATGCCAATACATTGGTTAAAAGCGACGTCACCTGTCAGCTTAAATTTTTCATTACATGTTTTATAGGTACTTGCTTTAAAGGCAATGAAAGGATCCTTGCATCAAAATACCAAAAAGCGATAGGAATATCCAGTTTTAAATATCAGACAAATCATGACGTCATCCATTTATCAAAAGAAAATGCACTCTCACGTAGAGACAAGCTTTTGTTAAAGATTTTGCTTGGTGATGTTAAAATTTGTTTAGATGGTATAACTTCATGCAAACAATCACAAATATGTTGTCAATCAAAATGCTGTTCTTCTGGTTCAATTTGTAATAAAGATGGTAGGTTACTAACTTTATAGTCTACTTACTTTAGCAGTGTTCGAAATAAGATGGAATAATCACTGCGGTTGAGGTAATTCTGAGCATAACTTCAGCCTTCGCTGCCTGAACAGATGCTTAACTGGCACTCCTCCACAGTGATTATTTGCTCTTATTTCGAATACTGCTTTATCCTCTGGAACGCTATGCCAATTTCCAAAAAGGATTGCTAAAAGAAGAGGGTAGAGGGGTAGAGAGGTAAAGGGGTAGAGGAGGGGAAATGTCATGGTCGAACAGTTCTCGAAGTAAGTCAATAATCTTGGAAATTGATTGGTTGTTTATAATGAAGTTGACAATTCTGTTATCCGGAATATGACATCAAGAAACTGATTGGTTATTTGTAATGTAATCAACCAGTTGAAAGTTAGTTGACAATTCTGTTATCCGGAATATGACATCAAGAAACTGATTTGTTATTTGTAATGTAATCAACCAGTTGAAAGTTAGTTGACAATTCTGATATCCGGGATATGAGATCTAGGTATTGATTTTTACATTTGCATGTCGATTCGATATTTTTATTTTTCCATAACAAGCCTATGTATATTTGTACCTGCATCCCAGAATCGGACCTTTCTATTATCTTTCTTTGAAAAGTGAATGATATACCGAGACATTTAGCAACTGTTAAGCAACTTTTAGTACTGAAATTTCAGTTTGTCATAAGCAACTTTCAGTACGGGACTCGACCTTAGTTGCTTATAAAAAAGTGCATTGTAATTACCAATGAGTTGAAGTTAGTTTACAAATGTGTTATAGGTTCGTGTTCGGTTGTTTTGAAAGATAATTCAAATAGTGTATGCGCTGATGGTGTGTCTACATGTGTGAAAGGTACAACTTGTTGTTTATCTAAAGACGAAACTAAGTATCAGTGCTGTCCTATAAAAAATGCTATATGTTGTAAAGATGGTATCCATTGCTGTCCTCAAGGATGGAAATGTTTGCTTGGCAAAGGTATTGTTTTACTTCTTCTTAGCGGTCGAAATAAATACACACCGTGTTTGAGTTACTTCAGGCTTTGTAGCCTGTAGCTATGCTAAAAATTCACTTTTCCGCAGTGATTATTTGTTCTTATTTGAGTCGCTGTGATCTATTGTGCAGTGTTTGAAATATAAACAAATAATCACTGCGAAGGGGGGATTTTTGAGCATTGCATTAGGCTTTCTAGCCTAAAGCAATGCTCCACAATCCCTTCTCCGCAGTGATTATTTCCTTTTGATTCAAACAATGTTGAGCTTCCGTAAAATATGTCAATCACCTGCAAAATATTTCTCTAAACAAACGTAATTGAGTGAAGATTATTTTGTGGGACATATTAAGTCCAAGTCACACGTTAGAACAATAGAATCTTTAAAGTTACAAATTTTCGTTGGCAGAAATTTTCGCGGGATCAAAGAGAGAAAAAAACAAATTTTAGTTTTCGCGGATAGACACCAAAATTACATTTCGCTGGAATTTATTTTGTTGACCTCAAAGGTTATATTTTGTTCCAGAAACGCGAAATTTCTTTCTCGCGTGAATTTGTGACATTAAAGCAATATTATTCGATGGAGTTGGGATGATCTACTTATATATAGTATTGAGATGCAATTAGGGTGTAATGAAACCTACCAGATGACTTTAAGAAGATGATCGTGCATTAAGTAGATTATTCGTCATTTATTTATTATTCCTTTCTTTACTTTTCATTGTTCATTTTGTTTGACTATATGTACAACAACTTACCAGTGGGCACTTCTACGGCAAGTTACTACGAGTCTTGTCTTCTTCTTTTCTTTTTCGTAACACTCTTGATAGAAATGGTATCTTGGCTACTATTATACGATATATTTTATTTGTTTTGTAGGTCTGTGCAAACACCCTGCTACTATGAGTTATATTGAAATGTCTAAATCTAAAGCATCTATCTCCGGTAAGAAATGCTATTTTTATATGACCAGTCGAATTAATCTCGAAGTGCTTTTCCAGGAAATATATCATGTCTGTGAAGAAGGGTCAAGTCAAAGGAAATAAATCATGTCTGTGAAGAAGAGTCAAGTCAAAGGACTTGTAATTGATTGGTTTCTTTAAAACCGACTAACCAATCACGTGCAAGATGGTTGATTCTCTCTGACAGCCTCTGCATACGAAAGTGTATATATTCTCTTCTGACGCCAGTCTATTGAACTTCGTTTTTCATTCTATTATAGATAAAGATCTGAAAAGTGAAAGCGATTATGTGACTTTCTGATGCATTCCGTAATTTTATTATTATTATTATTATTATTATTATTATTATTATGAACTACTAATATTTTAAATAATTTCTGTTAATTGATGGTGCTAATAAAATAATTAGTAATTATATATGTGTTTCAAGGGCGAGGTTAAAACCTCACAAAAATACAACCAACCAATACACGTGACTAATACGTCGCAATACGGTTCCGTGTACACAGACCATGCATATACAGTTTTCTATACACAGACCATGCGTATACGGTTGCGTATACATAGATCATGAATACACGGTTCCGTATACACAAACATGAATATACGATTCCGTGTACACAGACCATATACAGGAATATGAGGGAACGTATTCAGCAGTATTTCACGCATTACTTCATCCTTGTTTTCATTTTTTGAACATTGTGCTCAGGCCACTCGACTTTTAATCAACTTATCTTTTCGACGTTAACTAGTAGTTACTACTCTTCGACGTCAACTAGGTGCCTGCAGGGAACAAAATTTAGGTGAATAAATCTCAAAAGAGCGTATTGTGTTAACCAGTTCCTATCAAAGTCCTGTTCGGTTTTGGTTTTGTCTGAACATATATTTACATTTAGTTTTGTAATGACATATTATGGTCATTTTACGTTACCGTTATGTTGACACCACTTGACGTTAGTGTCCTGTTGTGTTGACGTCACTTGACGTTTCTTCTCAGTTATGTTGACGTCACGTGCCGTTGATACCCCGTTATATTGACGTCACTTGCCGTCGATACATCGGTTGTGTTGACGTCATTTGATCATGATATGACGGTGTGTTTTTTTACAATTATTCAAGTTAGGGACGGTTTCCAAATTATGTGACTAAAATGTACTGTGATGAAGTTTGTTATCTCAACTTGCTTGATCTAGTTTGGAGATCCTCACTTAATTTTAAGTTATCTTTGGTTATAATGTATATGATTTGAAGTTTTTTGTGTAATGCATTTTTATAATAGTGAATTTCTTAAAAAGATTGCGATATTGTTTTGTTTTGTTTTGAAAGACGTCTACACAATGATACTACTAATTTGCTAAGTGAGAACACTTTCCGACAGGTGACTGTTGCAGTAGAGTATGAATTATTCAGCTCTTATTCGCACAATCTTTATTTTGAAAAGGCAAGGAGCCCTGGGAACGAGATTAATAGGCCAGCATCAGTGTTTTCCAAAACCACCGACCAGCAATTATCCGACGAGAAATAGTTTCCCCCAGGACTCCTTGCAGAAACCGAAATTTGAACTATCTAGCACCAACGAAAATGCTTCTCCGCGAAAAACGAGGTGTTCGTTGTTCAAAGTAGAGCTTGTTCTACAATAACTTCCTTTTTGTGCAGTGACTAAGTTCTATTGTTTATTTTTGTTCATAATAGCTAAACATTTTAGGTAGAAGAATTCAACAAAAGACTTTTGTACTTCAGACCCTAAATATTAAAAATTAGACTCGCAAATTTTCTTTGCTTGCTTAGGTTCTAACGGACTTGAAAATCTCCAAACATCATAAGTTTGACAAATAAGATCCTTACGTACAATCAAAAAGCTCTAAACACAGAAACACATCAAGTAACAATTTCAACCCCATAAATTAGCCATTGCTAACATCAAAATGAATGAACATTAATTAAGGTGCAGACCAGAGAATAGTCGGTCTAAGTAGGCAATCAAAGTAAATCGAAAAGAAAAACGGGAATCAGGCAAAATCAGAATGCACGGCACGGAAACTGGGCTGCCTATCGAGTAGCCTGGTCTACAAACGAGGGTCGATCCCCTCTCTCTCTCTTAGTCTGTTTACTTCTGCAGTTTAATGTAATACATTGACATCAATATTCATTAACACTAAACGAGACGTTAATCTCGCATATATATATAACTGCCAAATATCAATGTGGAGGAGTGTATTTTGAATATAGCTTTCAGCGTCAAAGCTGAAATGTGCACTCAGAAACACTCCTCCTTAGGCGTTCGGGCAGTTATATTCAGATTAGACGATTGAAAAACATTGATAGTTCAACTACTACTTTTCCTATTGAGAAATGTTTTTAAGCCATCTATTGCTTTCAGTAGATGATCGAATCAGATATTTATTTCTTCCTGATGAAACGTCTTCTATAATTCATCGAACTGAAAATAGACAAATCAAATATTTTTCACCACACCACGGAGGTATAACGAAGAATTAAACAAATTTGGCGGGACATTAGAAAATGCAATTATATTAAAAACGAAGCTGTAATATTGTTTTAAGTTTTCATGGCTCGTTTTTATAACTTTTTTAACTGTCTCGCATGCTGTATTCTTACAAGAAAATTCACTTGTTGTTCTTATAAATAACTTTTCGAATTCCTTAACGACTCGGATAAATCAGTACAGGGAGAGTTAACGTTTATCACTGTGTAAGACACTAAGGAAAAACATATTTCTTGAAAAATTACCTTGTCAGGAGTAAATTCTGTAAGTTTCATTCTTTATGAAGAAATATTGGTATAAAAGCATTGCTTACTCCATGCTAGATGGTTGGAATTGAACGTTGAATTCGGGCAAAAACGCGCTTATTCTATGCAGCGAAAAACTTCCTAATTTTAGTTGGAAAGTCGCAGGGGACAAAAATTCTAAATTCTTGTGAAGATAGCCTGGATATACCGAAATTGCAGAAAGGCCCAAGATCCTAAATTCTTGGTCATTTTTAACACAAATTCATCAAAATGCGTAAAAGATTGTACATGAAGTTTTTACCGAACATTGATAAGAAAATGCGGCGCTAACTAACTCTCCATTTTTTCCTAACGGCTTGGGTAAATGGAGAGTTACTTATAATGACGTCTAAAATATAATCAGGACGTCACACATTATGCTAACTCTCCATTTATGACGTCATATTTTCTAACTCTCCACTTATACGAACCCGTTTATAAAGGGCTACACGTTTTTGGGGGCAGCAAAAAATGAGGCTTTTAGATTCGAATATAGATTTGAAACACGTTAAATTTGAGAAAAGTGACATTTAGCCAGTTCTGCAGACTCTCACCACGGCAAAAGCGTTTTCCGATAGACGTCGAGTTTGTAGGCGAGTGATATTAAAAGGTCGAGTTTTTTTGGCGAGTGATATTAGGAGGTTCTAGCGTATATTTGATTCTCTATCGTAGCAACTTCGTTCACTTATGAAAAAAGAAATGTTTCTTATCCTTAAACTAGGAAACTATTTGTAGTACTAAATGTCTCTTAATCTTTGAAGATGTTACAGTATTGAACATATGTTTGTCCACGTACGTATCAGAATTTGTGTTCTGTTCAATGCCTGATAATGATAGAAGTGTCTTATAGTGTATAGCCCGTTATAAATTATTTGGCCTATGACATGATAAACTATACAACATATTTGTACATAATTAAAAATCTCAATCTTTATTTCACGTTTGACAAAATTTACAATCTAGTTAAAAGCTAATACAAGCCAACGGGTAAATAGTAAAATACTAGAAAAAAAATAATTAAAATGCTAAAAAATATTATGAATGAAATTTTGCAGTGGCAGTAAAATGTTTCCATCTTGCTGATACCAGACCTAAATTCGGATACACTACGTGATTTCATAAACTTTGACGGCAGGTCATTCTATGCCAATATTGCCCGGAATACCATGGACTTGGTCGAACAATCAATTTTGACAGGGAGAGCTAATGGCATCCATATCCAAAAGTCTTGTACGTAAACAAGCCCCACATGAACTCAGAGTTTAGTTCATGTAAGGATTTGTATACTTCGGTTAAAAAGTCGCAAATTATAGGCCCGGATTGGGATCTCATCATGCACCTCAAGGGTTTCATCACGTATTGTGATAAAATCCATATTTATTGCTTTTAGTGTTCTAGCCTGTATAGACTGTGAATTTTCTTGCTACAAATTTAGAGCAAAACAACCAAATTAAATTACAATACTTAAAGCATGACATGTACATTACAAAGAAAAGAAGCCTTCTTTACAAACCATAATTTTAGGACTACATTTTGTTAATTAATTAGACTTAATGTGCTCATCGATAAGTCAGTACATACCGTAATGCTTCGATTAAAGGCCGGGGGCGTTTATTAAATATTTTCATTTGCAGAGGAGGCGTTTAATCGAGGGGGCGTTTAAAAGAAGGGGGCGTTTATTGAAAAATATAAGAATTGCGAATTGTTATTACAGTAGTAAAGACAATAAGATACGTGTGGTAGTTACAGGGAAAAGAAAAAGAGAGGTTGATTTGGTTGTTCCTGCAAAATTTAGTTTTGAAACAAGTTGCAAAAAGTATGCAGAGACTCTTGAAAGGGAACTTTTGAAGAGAAAGGAGCTGTTTCCAACGATAAAACTAATTTTCAGATCAAAAGGAGTGTATAGAAAATTTCCTTTTTCTCAAAGGTAAGAGATATTAAACTTTGTTTTTTATTCGTAGTACACTTAAAAGAGGGAGGCGTTTAATAAATATTTTAGTGCTTAGGGGGGCGTTTAATCGAGATGGGCGTTTAAAAGAAGGGGGCGTTTAATCGATGCATTACGGTATGACAATATCGATCCCAATGCTTCTTGAGTCAAGAGAATGAAGTTGTTAGTTTGACTCCTCCGAAACTACTTGCACCGTCGCTGTGCAACAACATATGAGTTTGATTTGTTTTCTAAATTCACTGTTAAACCTGATGAAGATAAGTGGATCCACAAGTGAATTAATATTTGCTATTATTATAGTCCAAAGAAATGCGCCTGAAAACGTCTCATCGAGACAATACTCGATTACTTTAAATGATATCATCGGTAACCAAAATAACGCATATGTGAACACTGCAGCAAAACAAATATAGAATTTTGAAGCTTCGATTTTAGACATTTTTCTTGAATTATTGCCATCTCCATCTAAAAAAAAATCATTGTTATACTACCTTCAATGTAAGAGCAAATAATCACTGCAGGGAATTTATTTTAAGCATAGCTATCAGAAACTATGGTTAAACTCACTCCTTCGCTTATTCAACAACATACTATACTATGATGTGGCAAAGGCTAAACACAGGGAAAATTATGTGTTCCCAAAAAAACGTTAATTAATCAATCGACATTCTGAAACAAACAAATCGTTGATACACTACTCTCCTCCACAATGCCTTACATTTGCGGTGGAGTACCACATAAAATTTAAAAATACAAAATGTGAAACAACCACCCTTATTCGTTTTCCGCCAGACATCGAGTTTGTAGAACACTGATTCGCAAGCTTATAATAACATACTTTCTACCACTACTGTTGTTGCTTTAATAGCTACCATCTGCTTCTTCACTATTCGAAAAACGAAAACATTCGAAGTTACGAGAATGGCGATAATGGTTATCTTTTCCACTACCATTATAAGCATAGCATGTTTTGATGACGTCACTGATTTTATGTCTCTACGTGACAATGATATGACAAGAGTTATTAAAGCTGCAATCCAGCTTGACGTCACTGTGACGTAATGCATATATTGTGCTCTAAGTTGGTAATAAAATGGGAATGTGATAGCGATGTATCGATCGATGGTTAACGTTAAAACGCTGACATCCATAAGAACATAAGCAGCATACGCGAACCAATCAGAATAATATGTAGTAGTTAAACTTTCAACCAATGCGAATATACCAATCAAAAAGTGACCTGCTAATAAATTTACAAAGAGTTGATTCGATTTTACTTTGCGAAATTTTGTTCTACTGATGACAAGTATTATTATGAATGAATGGAGGATGATGATGAATATAGCAATCGCCATATTAACATATTCAAATGGACCCAGTTTGTTTGATGTCGTATTTGTTGTATTCATGTTTGTTGTTGTATTCATGTTTGATATCCTCACTCTATTGATATATTCCATACATTGTTTGCATCCATATCTTCTCCAATGGACGTGACTGTTCAATAGCTTGGAAGTATGCAAATTGAAATCAAATCGTCGAGTAACAATAACTCACTAAATAGATAAGGTGAATTATAATGAAATTAAACAAAAGTTATACACATTTATATTTATTACAGTTTTCTATAAAGACCAGGAATATCGTACCATGACAAAAACAATAATATTATAAATAACGAACCAGCCGCGTAATGATGCCAACGTGAAAATCAAAACAAACCTATAGAATAAAAGTTCGAACGAAGCTGTCGGGAGCCAAACGCGAAGCACTTTAAATGTTCAAAAACAGTTTAGGGGGTATATACAGAAAACGTCGTGATATAGCATAGATATACGGCATACCGGAAAAGTGGGACCCGGGACCCGGGACTCTACGTAGGTGGGACCCGGGACCCTTGAAGTGGGACCCGGGACCCGGGACCCAGGACCCTTAAGGTGGGACCCGGGACCCAGGACCC